>JBBPDA010099763.1:0-11454 GCA_037974385.1 Arnoldichthys spilopterus
CTGTGCCCTTAGCAGAAAAACACCCCCAAAGCAAAATGTTTCCATCTCCATGCTTGACGGTGGGGACGGTGTTTTGGTGGTCATAAGCAGCATTTTTCTTCCTCCAAACACAGCGAGTTGAGTTAATGCCAAAGAGCTCTATTTTTGTCTCATCTGACCTCAGCATCTTCTCCCAGTCATTCTCTGAATCATTCAGGTGTTCATTGGCAAACTTCAGACGGGCCTGCACATGTGCCTTCTTGAGTTAAGCGCCAAACCCTAGGATATGGTATCGAACTTTGAACGAACTTTGCACGAACTGAGCGGAGCTCAGCTCCAGCGAAGGCAGTCAACCCCGAGCTGCTTCTGGAACTTTCTCCCCCGAGCGCCGGAGCGCCGGTTTTGTGTTTGTGAAAATAAAGACTCTTTGTTAACCGCACTGGTTTCCTGCCTTACCTCCGATCGTGACACATACAATACTAAAAATATATGAAAAAAGGGTTATTTAGTATTTAGGTTTTCTGAAGAATTAACAGATGGTTCTTAAGATACTTTTTAATGTGTAAAACTGTTTAAACAACATCTATTTATTGTTTCATGCAAAGTTTAGACCAGTTAATATTTTTACCTAGAATTGTACAAGCAAGCTGAGACTAGTTTAAGGACTTTAATTTTTAAGAGTAAGGGGTTCTTATGGGGTAAAGAGTTAAGGATTTTACGGGAAGTGAGACAGTGAGATTTTTTTGATTAAGACAAAAAAAGAATATAAATGAGGGAAGTAAAAAGAGATATCTCCACTACTATTCAGAACTCCTCTCCCTTGACTGCTGTCAGTTCCCAAAGAATCTGCCCTATCTTAGAGAAAGAGCAAGAATAGGAGCACCCTATTTTAAAGAGGTTAGCGAGGACGACTGCTTGGGGCACTTCCCCCATTGACTACTTCCCCCAGAGAGGCAGAACCATTTTAAATAGAAGGGCAAAAGAAAAGGAGAGAGATAGATGAAGCAACAGAGAGCTTCAAACCAATTAATTTTCATGTCTCGCCTTACTTGGGTATTTTAGAGTGGATTAAGTCAGACCAAGCTGGTTTTCAAGCTTATTCTCAACTTTTGGTCATAAAGGGTGAACTGTTGTTCTGCAAACTGAAATACATTTTGAGCGTGCATGCCTGTTTATGATAAATTCACACTGAGTAATCCAATTAATTGGGATGGCAACACACACACTCACTCTCAGCTCTCACACGAATTCACTCACACACACCCTCTCGTTTTCTCCTTACAGAAAACATTAGCTGACGTTAGCCAGCTAGTTAAATAAAGTTTCGCTTTTTCAAAAAGGCAATTTTTCCCCTTCGTTCACGGCTCTAACCACATGCTTTAGTTTAAGGTGTTTTCTCATTACTGTGATGTTCTATGTCACGCAAGATCGGTTTCATACAGATTGCAGCTAGATCCCAGTAAAATGTGTTTTAATTGGCGCCAACAGTAAAAAGCGACGTCTCCGCTTCACATAACCGCTGCTGTCTCTCCTGCATGCTCAAGTGCCCTCATAGCGGTTGCTCTCCTCCGCATGGATGTACTGTATGCTGTTAGTTTGCAGCATAACACACTTTTTACTCAAATTTAATGTGAAGTACACCCATAACCTACTACAGAAAAGTGTGGTCAAACAGTTTTGCCCTTTTTTTGTTGTTATTTTTATAAAATGATGTAGCCAGTTCTGCAAATATGTAGCAACAACTGACATTAATTTATTTTAATGGTCACTGAGAGACACTGAGCTCCACAGCTTGGCAACAAAATAAAATACATATAAACCTATTGCAAATTAGCAGCAACAATGTCAACCAACAGCCAATCAGAGGACAGACGTGGTCCACTTATATTCTTTCACTGTGAAACATTTCTTTGAACTTTAGTTCCATATTAGCATTTTAGCATTTATCTCTGGTTTAGGTGCAACCCGAACCACACACCTCTATTATTTACACACATTATCACTGGATGAAGTAAATTTTTTTTTTTAACATACCCCTTAGTGTGGCAGTGTTCAGGTTCTCGCACTTGCTGTCTTCATGCATGGATAGTGGGCTCTGCTAATTCAGCTTTACAGTCCAAAGTAACAATGACTGGGACTATTTGTCCAATAGAGTCAGGAGCTGACATTTCTGTCTAAACTGGCGGTTAAGAAGGTACTCAGGTCTAAAGTGTGGTGCTTATGGGGTATTGAATTTGCAACTGTTTAATTGCTTAATATGGTTCTAAAGCACCCAATGCTTCCACCTTAGCACTTATTGCTACATCACTTCATTGGAAATTGGTTTCTCTGTCACAAAGTAATAAAAAGTAGCAAGTCCAGATGAACACATTTTAACATTATGCTCCACCATTTGTTTCTGCACCACAAATGTATATAACCTACAACAGTTAATCCCAGTACACCAGTCTCTGGTGTCCCTTGCCACCGTCAACATTCCAAGGACTGCTGTTGTTTTTTTCTTTCATTCTGGTTGATGACCCCTTAATATCTGAAGTCCTCATGAACAGAATTATATTTGCAATTGTCATAATCCTTTATCAGGAAACATATAAACAGGTGGTTAGGACTGAGTACAATGGCATGTATGAAATTGTCAGGGAGAGTTTCTGCCTTCTGTAAACAGCCTTCACCTCATATGAGGCCGAAATCCTGGTCATACTCAGGGGAGAGCATATTCAAATAGCTGTTTGGGCGGACAGGCTTACCTTGTCTCAGTAGGTAACCCTCCTCTGGGGAACTGTAATACTGGGTTCTTCTCAAGAGACTCACTTCTCTCAGAAACAACCAGTGAAAAGATCTAACAGGTAATATACAGTGGCTGGTCTGATGGAGTATTGGGGATGGTGAGATTTCTAGAGAAGGACATTTTCCTAAATTCTATGTATGTATATGTTATATGATTCTTCAGACTATAGAAAAGGAGGTGTTGGCCACTGTAGAGGGGTAGCAACAGGTGATGGGGTCCTTAACACTAGTGACTGGGCTGAGCAAGCTACTGCAGGGATTGTTCCCATATTATGTCATCAGCGGGGTTCTTCTTCAAAGATGATGTATCCTGCTATAATAACTGGTGTTGTGTAGGGAATAATTCGTACACATTGTGCATTGCAGGCTCTGTAGAGAGTAAATAGCAATGTTTGTATCCCAGCATGCCTGTGGGGCAGTGCCAGCGTAGACCAAGTGTTCGCTCCTGAGGGTCTACCTTGTCAGAGGTTAACCTCAACTCACATCCAGGTGAACGTGTCTTAGTTGGAGGGTGTGAAATAACCTCTGGGATATTGGATGTCGACTGCCTGATGTCAAACCCCCCTTTAGGTAGAATTGTCCTTATTTTGTCTATGAGCGGCCTAGCTTGTTGGAGTGACTGAAAACAATTGCCCACATAAAATGCTAAGAGGGCATTGCAGGGACTACAAACTGTGCCCAAAGGTACTTGGTAGATGTTGGGGCTACTGATCCACTGGAAGGAGACCTATTTGGTGATCTTGTATGTCATGATGGTGGTAGTATGCTCCCTGAATCTGAGTAGGACCCCCAAAAGCAGTGTAATAAGAGTTGATCCTGGGAGCAACTAGTCATTCAGAGACTCATGCTGGTAGACAAAGGAGCACTTAGACATAACTCTAGGCTTGCATTTATAGTGTACTATGGGATATGGTATGTGCTGGTATTCAGATGACTGAATAGCTTCCTCACTGCTAATTTTGACTACATAACCAGCATCCACCAGTTTCTGTGTCTCCCTGCACATCCATGAACAGAAAACAATATAAGCAAAGCAACATATAGTGGAATATGTGGAACTGGAATGTCCTGTAGTCTAGTAAATGCAGCCAACTGATGACAATGTGCTGGAGTCATAAAGAGGAGCCAGTTGGGGAGCAGGTTGAGATATTGGTTGTGTAGAATACCAGGTAGAGGGTGAAGTTGAAGCTGACTGTTACACAGACAATGCAGCTTGCTGATAGACCAGTGAGCCTGGGACAGGATTTATCCGTAACATAGGCTGCAGAGCTGCCTGCAAGGTCCATAATGCTGAGGCCTAAGTATATTGAGGCGCAAGCTGGGCGGCTGGCTGGAGTATAGGAGTTAGTGGATAACAAGCCAGCTAAGCCGGAGCGTAGGTGGAGCTGGCGGGAGGCCGAACAGCATCAAAACCTGGTGGAAGTGACAGCTGCAATAAGGAATTTACTATGTCCCTGTTCAGGATTTCAGTGATACGGAATGCAGTGGTAGATATGAAGGACTGTGATGTTACCCCTTAGATAGCAGACTTGACCGGGACTACGTCCTGTAGCTTCTTCACCTGACCTCCATACATTCCATCTCACATGCTCAATGCCTCTATATTTTGTCTGCATGGAATTAGATTGAGAGAGTTTGCTCATCTCCAGGAGGTATCTCAGCATTCTGAACACTGCACTTCTGGAGTCTGGCGCCTCACAGCAAGATGGTTCTGGGTTCGATCCCCATGTCGGCCACAGGTGTCTTTCTGTGTGGAGTTCGCAAGCTCTCCCTGTGTTCGCGTGGGTTTCCCCTGGGTGCTCCCGTTTCCCCTGGGTGCTCCCGTTTCCTCCCACTGTCTAAAGACTTATTAGGTTGACTGACTACTCTAAATTGATTATAGTTGTGAGTGTGTGTGTGTGTGTGTGTGTGTGTGTGTGTGATTGTTTTCTGTCTTTGTGTTGCCCTGCGATGGGTTGGCCTCCTGTCCTGGCTGTACCCTGCCACCCTTCCCGCAACCCAAAATGGAAGAAGCAGTTTAGAAAATGGATGGATGGATGATATTACCTAACTGCAGCTACACATTTCAGCTTATCATTTGCTTTTTTTTTAAGTCTATGTATTTATTAAACAATTTTGAGCACGAATCATGCAACTTCTTTAATTTCTCCATTTCAATGATTAATATCTCTTCATCCATTTTTGCTGAGGTGGGACATGAGCTCAGTGTGACATGGTGTGGCAGAAATAGAAATGAGGTGTCCATTGCATCGTATCATAAAGCCCCCTGACATTCATGGATGATGTAAACAGCTTCATTGTTTAGAATGGAAGCTTTCTGGTTTGGACATTGTCACTCACTCACAAGATGTAAGACAAGGTGTAACATTAAACTTCACTTCAACACCAGCACCTAGTCCATAATACTAATACTGAATATAAAAATTCAATACTATTATGACACTGACTAAAAAACTTTTTTACTCAACACTGAATTTCAGTAACTAAGTTGTTGGTTCTAGCGTCCTCAAGCCAACAGGCTGGCTGTCCAAATTAGCACTGGTACTATCAAAGCTATCAAAAAAGATCATTTTGGAATCAATACCTAAATTAGAAACAATATAAATTAAAATGTAATCAATTCCCATCACTACCTGCTTAAAATCTTATGAGTTTCACCAGATTATTTGTTAACCATTAGAACTATATTATTATTATATTCTACTGGAAACCATCAACATTGTAGTGTGGCCAAATAGCAAATGAGTAAAAATGTAAAATCTGATCAATTAGGTCAAATCCAACCTACAACCTTTATAATCGAATATTTCTCACTAGTACTCAACACTGGCTACGCACATGAGCTCCACAAGCTGAAGCTACTGCATGTCCATTTGACAAGCTCTACAGCACTGTACGGTAACCATTAATGTGGAAGAGGGATGAGGGATGCCTTATCTATTGTGCCCTTCCACCATGCTTTCTGCACACCTCCAATGTCAGAGTCATTCAAGCGCAACCCATTTATATCAATTATAGCACATATTCTCTGTAAAGATTTGGACACATTAAAGACGATTATCTCTAATCGCTGACAAATTACAGCATGTTGGTGTGGCAGAGGTTTTTATGTATCCTGAGTGTGTGTGTGTGTGTGTGTGTGTATGTGTGTGTGTGTGTGTGCTTGTGCAAGGCAATACATGTTTGCATGAGAAGCAAGATCATTAGAAAGGATAAGCCTACGACAGAAGGCTGATTTAAGTTTTTTTCATAGGCTTTATCTGTAGCCCCTTGAGCGCTCTCACTCAAAAGAATACAGCATTACGCACTGTAGTAAAGACCTGCTAGGATAATAAATAAAGCAATTCAGGTCCAGTAGGCGGGTTTGGCAGTCTATGTTTCAACTGTACAATTATATTATGAAGTGCAAATCTGCAACCCATTCCCTTGTTGTGGAAGTGTCCCTTCCTCGTCCTCCCACAGACCAAAATTCCACCAAGACTCACCTGTTTCTAATTACACCCCCAGTAATGATTGTAATTAAGTAATAAAGGGAACTTATGAACTCTCTGATATACACCTGTTTCCTGCCATTCATCAGCGGCTCTGCCATGTTGACTGTGTACAAGGTAGATTCCTAAAGTGCTCTGATTACGTAGCACTGATCTGTAGAAACCGTTTTTTTTAAGCTTCTATCCATACAAGACGTTTAAACTACTTTCGTTTTACCTGGTACAGGAATGGGCTATTTTTTTTTAAAGTGCTCAAAGTCCAGCTCCACATTCCTGCCAGTAAAAAGAGTGGGCAGGTCTGGTTTTGACATCTGAGTGAGTGAGGCATGCTAAAATTCATTGTAATGCGCTACATATAGACATAATTATTAACTTTTTAAATTTGTTTATATACTCAGATAAAGTCAAATTGTGAGCATATCATGTTGCACGTTTTAATGCACAAAAACATATTTGCTTCTTTAGAAGCCTGTATTAAGCCTGTGCTAATTTCTGTTAGTACGCTTAGATGATTTTCATACGTTAGCTGTCACGAATGAGGTGAGTCTGGAAACCAGTGCGGTTAACAAAGAGTCTTTATTTGCAAAACCAGCAACACACGATCCGGCGCTTCGGCGCTCGGGAGGGGAAAGCTACGTTGGACGCTTAACTAAGCACTTCCTAAGCTGCACCAACCTGGTGCTGCGCATTCAATACAGATCCTACAACTAAGTGCTTCATAAGCAGCTCCTACCTGGTGCTGCACGTTCAATACTGTCTCTCAATCGTTGCCTAATACTATGGCGTACAACGAGTATCCTCCTTGCCTACCCGTGTTCCGGACCTGCCTATATTCCCAGGTGATCAGGGGGCTAACTAGCCGCACCTGGAAATAGTAGGGTCAGTCAGCGTTCGGAGGACAGAGATCGCGCTGACCGCTGGGTGGCGCCAATCCCCCCTTTAACACGCCACTGTTGGGTAAAGCTACATAACAAGTACCTTCCATGACCCCATTCCCATTCTAAAGTAAAGTTAAAGAATAGTTTTGAAACTGCTTGTAAGAGGCATTAAGGTTCGATATTGCTATTTTACACAGCTTTTTTTTTTTACACAAATCAGACATCATGGCAAGTTTCCTGTGGACTGCTGACAGCTAAATATAATATTTTTAAACAGAAAATCTGTAAATAAAAACCTTTAACACAATATGACTGCAGCAGTAATCATAATTACAGCAAAATCAGAAAATAGAAAATTAATAATTTTTTGACCTCAGAACCAAAAATGTATTCAATCTGAAATACATTATATATCAGTTGTGTAGCTATTGCCATTTAAGGACTAACACACTTGCTTTATTTAACTTTATAACTCTTTGAGAAACAAACTTATAAATTCTACCTTAAACTTCAGAAGTCTCCTTTTGACAATATGCCGGTGTGTGTGTACTGCATGTTCTATGTGTTCGCCCTTAGACCAGAGGAGCTGTATAGCAGATTCATGCCTGAATAGCTTCTGTCCAGCCAAAATCACAAAAACTGATATTGTTATTTATCACTCTGGACTCTGTTACCTGAGCAGCAGGATTGTATTAGGCATTGTATTGTATTAGTTTTGTATGTATGCCTGGATGTGTGTGTGTGTGTGTTTGTTTTGTGTGTGTTGCAGCTATCATTGATCCAGGCCAGGGGGCAGTGTGGTTGCAGCTTTGTGCAGTCAGACACAACTCAGCTCAATCAGAACGCAGTTAGATAAGCCAGACTAGGCTACTGCTGCTCAGTGAATTCATCAATTTTTTCATTATCACTCACTTTTACAAATATTTATATTAAAACATTTTTTTTGTACTAAAATGTCAAACTTAATATATTTCATATAGTCAGATAGACATTTTTGGGTTTTCGGTCTTACTGTCAAGTTCTCTTCATAAATTGTTGTTGTTGTTGTTTGAATAGCTTTCATTAAACACTATTTTGTGTGGTAAATTGCTTAAATTTGACCCTCAAGAAAGATACTTTCATTTTTAAAACAAGTGAATTTCACTTACTTACATAAGCAGCTGTTACCACTTACTAGGTTCAATAATATATTGTACATACTGTACATTACATTTATTGTACATTTTATTACATTTCATTTTTAATGTATCATTTATGTGCAATATCCTGTCTGCTGCTGCATCTTTTACTGCATATATTTATATATTACATTCAATTCATTTATACCCCACAGTCTTAATATTAATTCTGGGAGCACAATAAAGGACAATTCTGTTTCATACAGCTGTTTATACAGTATAGAGTTATAGTATATAATATAATTGATCCGGTATATATAAAGGTTCACCCTTCTCACAGATGAGTTCAGTCGGTGGCCTAGTGGTTAGGACCCTGCCTTTGGGACCTGCTCCACGTGTGCACGTGTGATGGGTTAAATGCTGAGGTCACATTTCATTGTGGTGCTTAAGTGTGTTCACAATGACAAATTTATACTCATTCATTTAACATCAATTTCTAAGCCATGGTTTGTTTGTATCACGTTTCAGCTTCAAAAATGTTACCAACTTACATCTCTGATTTTTATTGTTAACCAGACATGATAATTTTCATCCAGCACATTTAACAACAATCATAAGCTAATATCTGTAATGGCTGCATAGCGATGTATCTGTGTTCCGTTAAATTTTTCGGTTCAATTTATATAGCACTTATTACAACTGCCAACAGAGCAGCTTTACAGAATCCAGGTTCAAGCCCATAAAGAGCAATCCAATGGCAAGCAAGGCAACACCTTAAGCTGTGGGGGAAAAAAACAGTGGAAGGAAGCAAGATTCAGAAGAGGAACCCACCCTCCTCTGGTCGACACCAGATAGCAATGATAAACATAGAGACCATGCACTGAACACAGATGGAACACATCCTATGCACCACCAGCCAAACCATAGACTGCCAAATAACAGATTTCAGAACCACTACACTCCTGACATGATTTCTTCATTTTAACGAGTGTATTTTTATACACAGCGTTAAACTAAATACTGCTGCAATTTCTTCCTGATATGGATACATTTGCAAGACTTCAGCATCACCAATTACCAGCCAGCTGATACTCCACTGAGTCCTAATATGGAGTATATGTGTGGGGTGTGAGTATTGTGAGTGTGAATGTGTGTGTGTGCTAGTGTGTAATGATAAAGGATCTGCGCTTTAATGAGTCCAGGAGAGAAGGCTCTCCAATTAGGGCATTCTGAAGAGCAGATGAAAGCAGAGAGAGGGCAGGGGACACCAGGCAAGTAAGGAAAGAAAAGAAAAGAGGAGAAAAAAGGAGAGATGTGTCATTCTCTGCTCCAGGGTGATATGGAAGAACTGGTTCACATTTTTTTTCCATCAGAAAGGATCAGAGAGGCCTCATTCCCAATCATCTTTGATAAGTGGTGGATTACTAGAGGCGCCCTTTGTGTGTGTGTTTGTGTGTGTGTGTGTGTGTGTTAGTGTGTAGATGGTCATCTTGGTTGTGGAAATCAGATGCAAGCAATCAGAATGACTGCTTGCTGTTTGTGTGTGTGTGTGTGTGTGTGTGTGTGTGTGTGTGTGTGTGTGTGTGTCTTTTCCACATGCAAGCTTTCTTACATACGCAGTATATCGCCACATATATTGTCATATGAAAGTTGTGCATCCAATACAACACAAAAAAAGAAAACCGCAGCTTCACATACAAATACTGTCATTTTATTCACAACATTTGTGCTGTGCTGCTTTATACCATTATCACCTTTTTTTGGCTTTTTAAAATTAAAGAACCACTTGACAATCAAATTCCACAGACTATCTAACCAGAAAGAAGAGTGAGGGGAGTGTGTGTCTAAAAACGTTGCTCTTGCGGATCCGCATGTCCACATAGTTTTGTGTCTGCACCGGGTCTCACCTCTTTGTCCGTGAGCGTGTATATATACTGATGGTCAGGGCTGAAGCGCATGTCTCTCAGAATTGAATTCCCTTCGCTCACAACCACATTCTCATACAGCAGAGCGGGCTGGTTAATGGAGTTCACCAGGATCTGAAACACAAAAGAGAATTCTCCTGAGTTAGCAGCAGCTCTGAAACTTGGCTCCATCTCCTGGCTCACAGATAAAGCAAAGAGGTAGTTCTGTGTCACAGAGAATCATGGATGCTTCTGTAATAGCACATTTTACATGGTCCAGTAAAACAGGTCATTTCCTATCAATCTGACAGCATGACAGAGCACTGCACCCAGATTTCATCACTTCATTAAAAAAAAATAAAAATCAAAGAATGTCATAAATCTGACTTCAGTCACTACAGCATATCAGCTGACATCTTTAAAGCTCTCATAACTGCTGGAAGAAAGGGTCTCACATATTGTATTGCTTTGCAGCAAAATCGTGACATATTTTGGACACATTTTAATGCATCAAAGTAATTAATATATTACACTATTACTAATGTAATGGAAAGTGACAGCCCCAAAACATACACAAAATACATACAGAGAATACATAAGTGCATGGAGACAAGGTATGGGTACTGGTACTGGTAGGTCATTTTCCTACAATGGATTTTACAGCAGGCTTTTGAATTGTGGTTGGTGGCATGTCCGTGTATGGAAATCCAGGAATGTTAGGTAGTTGAAATATGAATTTTGCTACATGCAAATTAACATTGCTTCACAATGAGTAGACAGAATATACAGACTTTTACAGACCAGTGATGACCAGTAGTTATCAGCAGTAAGATCAATTACAGCCTGTAATTAGTTAGCAGCACGAAGGATCCAACAATGCTAGTAAAACAACTTAAGGACACTGAAGCAAAACAATGTTTTGCAAAACTGAGACAGCAAGCTTTTGAAATCTAAAGTAAAGTGGGAAATTTATAAACATTAAAAATGTAAAAAAAAAGAATGAAAATGACTTGTCATCGTGAACACTCAATCACACACAAAGAGGACCACAACGAAATCTGACCTCTGCATTTAACCAATCCCACATGAACACATGGAGCAGTGGGCAGCTATCAACAGTGCCCGGGAAGCAGTGTGGCGGGATGGTACCTCAGTGGTACTTGAGCTGGGACCTGCAAGCTTTTGTTCACCTTTTGTCACATTTATTGATATTTCTATCACTCTCTCTCTCTCTCTCTC
Source organism: Arnoldichthys spilopterus (assembly GCA_037974385.1). Lineage (NCBI taxonomy): Eukaryota > Metazoa > Chordata > Actinopteri > Characiformes > Lepidarchidae > Arnoldichthys > Arnoldichthys spilopterus. Next base: position 11,397 of record JBBPDA010099763.1, read on the forward strand.
TCTCTCTCTCTCTCTCTCTTTTTCTCTCCCTCCCCCTCTCTCTCCCTCCCCCTCTCCC
>JBBPDA010099774.1:0-11453 GCA_037974385.1 Arnoldichthys spilopterus
GCGCGAGAGAGAGAGAGAGAGAGAGAGAGAGAAATAGAGACACAGAGAGTGAGAACGAGAGTAAGAGAGGGAGAGAGCGCGTGTGGGGGGGGTAGAGAGAGACAAGAGGACGCTCAGGAAAGGCGGCTGTGCTAAAACTGCTTGGCTGAGATTGTGGTTTTTCCTTTTGCCAGTGTTGTGAATGGTGCTTTCTAGCTGATGCAGCTGTTCTGGCCTGTCTGTCATTTGAAAACTCTCTTTTTTAATGTTACTGTGTAAAAGGCAGCGGCCTCTAAACATTTCCTGACAAATTAACCAATAAAAACGGTCCATGAAGATCTGGGACCAAAGCTAAGTTCAGAAACGTTTCTTCTAGTCAATACGACGAGCTCCTCACCATCATCTCCAGTGCAACCCTGTGGTCTGGGCCCTTGGTGCCTTCAATGTGTCCTCAGGTGGGTGCCCCCCCAACACAACACGACACCTTTTGGGGGGGGGGGGACTGTGTCATTGTGAACACACTCAAGCACCACAATGAAGTGTGACCCCTGCATCGCACGTGCACATGTGCAGCAGTGGGCAGCTATCAACAGAACCCGGGGAGCAGTGTAGTGGGACGGTACCTCAGTGGTGGGACTCAAACCTGGGACCTTCAGTTCACAAGGGCAACATCCTCACCACTAGGCCTCCAATAGTGTCCAACCACTACCGGTCTATAATGTCTCCTCTCTCCTGAGCGGGATTCTCCAGCGCTCGTTCTGGGGGAACCTGTGACTCTACAGTGCATCTGTAAATGTCCAGTTTCTGATGTACGAGGTTTCATGGCGGCAGTGATGTGTAAAGTATGTGCTTTACTGAATGTGAAGGACGTCGCCTTGACACTCGCGTTGTTTTTTGTGTGTGTGCATCCGCAGCAAGTTCAGTGGATTTCCTGATGAGCGATGGTGAGGAGGAGAGCTCCTTCCTGACGTTGCCTAGCACGGTCCTCCAGCGCCACTGTTTGCCCTCTAACCTTTCCAACTCCCCCCTCTCGGACCACCACCAGCAGCAGCTGCTCATACAGGTAGAACCCCTTAAAATCGGTCACGTTATAGAAGTAGTTCAGTGCAAATTCTACCTTTCGTGTCCGCTTTCTGAACTTTAGCCTCCATTCCACCCGACACTGATAAATCACATACATTCGATTTTTTGTTTGTGTTTTTTGTCAAACATTCCATTATGGAATGCGGGTCCATTCCATTATGTCCATGTTCATAGATACATGTCACACCGTCAGCAGCCGTCTGTTGGAGATTGCTGAGGAGTGTGATTTGGGCCTATGTCCAGTTAACCACTGGCTTTGTGAATGAATGACAGGTGACTTTGTTTATTCTGTTGCGCTGCTTTCTTGCTTTTAGCTCATAGTTAAACATCTGCAGTCACGTTTTGATTACTCTGGGGGGGGGGGGGGGTGACACATGCTGACATAAGCCTAGAGCTTGGAAATGTGTCTCGTTGCAAATCCCTTCACCTTAAGCCTTGAGGCTGAAGCGGAGATGATAAAACAGTGCACCAACACTGCGGGATGTTGCAGGTCTATGAAGGAGCATTGTCATTGTTCCTTCTGATCTCCCCAAAATTGCGAACACAGTATATTTTTTTCTTAAATGGATAAACTGCCCTCAGCATGGGCTTTTTTCATGCATTTCCACATTTGGACTGTGTGTATTGAGGAGAGAGTTTACTGTAACTCAAAACTGGCTTTTGCAGTACTGATGTTGCAAAAGGTTGCTGTGTTTTAATTAAATTAAAAAAATCATCGAGTGCTGTGAAAAACAGAAATGAAAGGATTTATCTTTCAATATTAGTACATTTTGGTTAAAGCAATGCAGTTAGGCCTTCATCACATGATGCTAACAAACCGGGAAGGCGAAGAAGGCAGAAAGTGTCACTGTGGGAATTAAAGGGGCCACACTGTAAATACACCAATCAGCCATCACCACTTGTTCTTCCTTGGGTCACTCTTGGTAGGTACTAACTACTGCACACCTGGATCACTCCACAAGCTGCCGTTCTGGAGAAGCTCCGACTCAGTCGTCTAAAACATCACGATAGATCCCTCGTCAAACTCACAGATTCTTACTCTTGCCAATTCTTCCTGCAGCCAGCACATCAACTTCAAGAACTGGCTGTTCACTTGCTGCCAATGACTTGCAGACAGTCAGTGTTATTTACTTCACCTGTCAGTGGTGTTAATGTTATGGCTGATGTGTTTTATTTACTCAGGCTGCTTTTGTATCTTGGACTGTAGGTTTAGAAAACTGCCACATCGAACTCGTAATTTTGAAAATGGAGGGAAATGAGTTTATTCTGGGACACGAGCTCTTTACAGCTCTGTTCTCCTCAGACAAGTGTTTCCAGGCTCTTCAGTACGTTTTGTCTGAAGCTCCCCTCTCATTGTGTGGTGATCACATGTTTCTCAGTGGGAGGCCTGTTCCTTTTGAGTTTGCACTGACTCTATGAATGCACACAACAGCCTTGGCCTGGGACAGCCACTTCTCTCCAGAGCACACCTGGTTTGTTGCGTGTGGACGCGCTATACGGTCCAGCACAATGCCTATAGTGTGAGCGTAATCCAAATCGGATTAATCATTTGAACACTGGACTCCTGTTCCACTAGCCAAGAGCCAAAAACGGCTCCTTCAGCAAGATTAGGGAGCAGGTTTGTGTGGGTATGTATCAGCGTTTGACCTTATACGTCCATTCGAGGTTGAGAACCTGCCTTGAAAAGGACAAAACATTGCTGCTGATTTTTATTTTTTTTTGTTTGTTTCTTTGGTTTTTGGGTTTTTTTTTTGTTTTTGTTTTTTTTAACAGTTATACTGTCATTTTTTAAATAAAGTTTTGGTTGTGCCACTTTACAAAGGTCCTGTCATTAGGGCTGTCACTACATATTATATCATTTTATAAAAGGTGTGTGAATTTTTATTTGTTTTTTTACTATTGATTCAATTTGGACAGTAGTAATAATAATAATAATAATAATAATAATAATAATAATAATAATAATTATTATTATTATTATTATTATTTTTATTATTATTATTATTATTATTGTCCAAATTGAATCAATAGTAAAAAAAACAAACACACACAAAATAATAATAATAATAATTTTAGCAGTTTTTGTATATCTGAATGCAGCTCAAAGTACTTTACAGGAAGTGCAAATATAGAATATAACTGGTCATACAGAAAAATAATAATAATAAAAAGAAAATTACAAAAAATAAAATCACAATAAAAAAAAAAAAGTAAATAAACAGATAATTCTTTTTGCGCAACACAATAAAAACAAAGCTAACATAAACAAACAGCATGTTTTCTAGCTTAAAATTAAGAAAAGAGAAGAAAAAAGCACACTAATAAAATCTAAAACCTCAAATAAAAGAATCAGTCTTCCTCACGTTTGTCCAGTTCATTATTTGTGTCATGTTTTTGTTTTCATTTGACTGCTGCTTCTGCTTTTTCTCCCTTCTTCTCTACTTTCATCATCTGTCTCTCACATCACTTGCTGTGTTTTTCCACCATTTCACCTGTACAGAAGGTCACTTGGTCCTGTTCCTGGACATCTGCCTATGTAATTCCCCTCTCATTCTCCACCTTTTGTGCTTTGCTGTGAGCTCCTTTGTCTTTTGTTCTCCCTGGCCAAACGTAAAAATGGAACGTTCTCCATTTTCCGCACTGCTGTTCTCTGCTAGTAGAGAAGCCGGGTGGAGTGTGTGTATGTGAATGGACTGCATTATTGGCACAGTGTGTGGCTTTTTGTCAACCAGAACCAGTGCTAGAGAGGTAGTTCCAATCTCCTCTACTGTGTTTTTTTCGTCGCTTCATGCAAAACCTGCGTTTTGTACAGTAGATGGTTTTGTTTATTGACATTAGTGTAGAATTTAAGCTGTTGCCAGTTGGAAGTGTAGCTGTATTACCTGCCACTTTTCTCCCTGCTCATCCAGAACGGCGCGTGTAAGTGGGTGTGTTGTAACTTGTGTTCGCAGGTATTTCAGGAGAAAGTCTGTGAGTTTCAGGCGCGTTTGTGTAGTGAAGACGCCACCAAAAGACTGCCTCTACAGCAGCTGCAAACACAGGAAGACCACCAAAACCAGGCAGCCAGACAAGACCAAACACAAGTCTGCCAGGAGCAACAACATACCAACCAGGAGACTCTAGATCAGCCAAGCCAGCAGGAGAACCTGCTCTGCCAAGCTGACTCCACTACAGGTATGTGGGGAGATTTGAGAGAGAGGGAGACTTTAGTGCATTTCTGTCTGATCTGCACCAGCAGGATTCATGTGGGTTTCTAAGCTCTTTTTTTTTTTTACTTCCTGGGTGTAAATTTAAAACCATAAACTGAATTTTCACTGAAACAGGCTGTAGATTGTACCTGGAATAGGTGCACTGCCAAAACCTGGACCGTTTCTCTGCTTCTGCTTGCGGAATAAGTTTGATGCATGCTGTCTTACCCGTGCTCACAAAATCATTTAAAGGACCCTAGTCAGAGCTGTTTCGACAGCATTAGCAGACCTTCTCATAATTAGGCAGGTGGTCTTAATGTTATGGCTGATCGGCGTATATTCTATTTTACCCTGTGCTCCCCGATCAGTACGTTTAGTTCGACAGTTAGCTTAGCCAGTAGCAGGTACATATGTACATGTGGACAGTGGAGGCCTAGTGGTTAGGACGCTGCCTTTGGGACCTGAAGGTTGCAGGTTCAAGTCCCGTCCCAGGCACTACTGAGGTTCCCTCGAGTAAGGTACCGTCCCGCTACACTGTTACACTCGGACGCTGTTGGTAGCTGCCCGCTGCTCCATGTGTGCACGTGTGATGGGTTAAATGCAGAGGTCACATTTCGTTGTGGTGCTTGAGCGTGTTCACAATGACAGATGGTCACTTCACATTAATTTAATCAAATTCAATATGCAACAGTTGGTAATTTTGTATAGAAACACAGTAAAGTCGTTGGCACATGTCATAAACTTTGATTGGCACAACAAGCAGGAAGTTCTCAGCGAAGACCCTGTTAGCTATGACCCTGTTGGGGATATTGAGCTATTTGAAATCTCAGCAGGCAAACGTTGGGTAATTATTCTGGCGAGAGCCGCAGGGTGTTGACAGCAGTACATGTGTCTGTGTTCCAGGTTTAAGGCGAATAAGTGCAGTATCGCCGAGGCAACAGGACCATCCTGAAACCGCCCAGGAGCGCAAAGCTCACCCGCAGCACCCCCTGCACAAAGAGGACGCACAGCAGTTTGCTCTCATCACAGGGCTGCACACACAGGTAAACACAGCCACGATCGAAACTGGATCTTTTCAAACTGCTGTTAATGCAGCATCAGCATATTGAGAGCGCTGTCTGTGGACAGTGGTGGTGTAACGGTTAGGGAGTTGCCCCCGTCACCTGAAGGTTACCGGTTCAAATCCCAGACCGGTACAAGTACCATTGTGGTACCGGTGAGCAAGGTTCCGCCCCCAAGCTCTGCTGCCCTAATCCTACACAGATGGGTTTAAAGCAGAGGTCGCATTTCGTTGTGATGCTGTGGTGTGTTCACAATGACACTCACTCACTGACTGCCATTTCTGCTACATCAGCTGGCAGACGCCAGTGCATAACTGTGTTCTCTTGGACATTTAGACACAAATTATGGCAGCATCTTTGGGGATCAAATTCTCCAGACTCCCGGTGATGACACCACTACATTGTTTTTATTTGTGAATCTTATTGTTGTTTTTATTGTAGTTTCTGTGCAGCCTGATGTAAATATTATATTATGTGAAGATTTCTGCGCCCCCGTGTGTTGGTGCCTTTCTATGTGAAAACATTCATAGAATATTTATACATATTACCAGTAATGCAGTTACCGTTCATTTGCTAAATGCAATATTTAGAAAAACATCTGCAAAAATACACTGAATTGCAAACTGTGTGTGTGTGTGTGTGTGTGTGTGTGTGTGTGTGTGTGTGTGTGTGTGTGTGTTCTCAGATTGAGGAGCTGGAGAGAAAATTGCTGGAGCAGACGCAGGAGGTGGAGAGACTGCGCTCTGAACTGGTGAGAGTCTGGGGACAGTCTCACCTAGAAAGAGAGACTTTTACTAGTGACGTTGCCGGATTCCTCACATTCCACTCATTCTGACCAGGCTGTCCCCCAAACTGGGACTTTAGAAAGTGACATGTTCTCCGGTGCTGCTCCTGCTGACCTGGTTTAGTTTGAGGACAAGCTAGAAAGTCTTAAAGTCTGACCCACTTTTAAACACATGAGGAATGTGGTCATTCAGCAGGATACGGTTTCTCCACATGGCCCACATCTCTATTGTGTGGTGCATGACCGAGTGTTCTGGCTTCGAAGTAGAGGAGTAACCTGCAAAACTATGGTCCTGACGTTTATGGTTTAATTTTTATTTTTATTTTTAAGAATAAAACAAGTTAAGGTTGGGGTAAAAGAAATATTTCAAATTTGTCCTATATGTTAATGTAAAAAAATGTTTTGATATTAAATACCTTTGTAAATGTGGTTTTAAGTTTTTTGTTATGTGCTGCTATGTGTGTCTGCAAATAGGGGGCAACAGACCTGGAAAAGCAGCTGGAGCTGCTGGAGAGCGAGAACCAGCGGCTCAAACAGGAGCTGAGGGCCAGCTATGCCCATGAGGCTCCAGCCACCTGCTCCAGCTCTGGCTGCTCTCACAGCCAGGTACAGTGTACACTCACAGCCACAAACACACAGAGACTCCGTTACCGCTGCATCCATTGTTGTAGTATTCGTCTACGTTGTGCCTTGCAGTTGTTGCAGACACACAATGTTGTTATAAGATTAAAAAAAAAAACTAAAACAGGAGAAAAATTGAAAGAGAGATAAAGTGACTATTTGTCAGTGTGATCACCTGCAATCACACACACACACAGTACCTGGTCTGAGGTTCCCTTGAGCAAGGTACCGTCCCACTACACTGCTCCCCGGGCGCTGTTGGTAGCTGCCCGCTGCTCCACGTGTGCACGTGTGATGGGTTAAATGCAGAGGTCACATGTCATTGTGGTGGTTGAGTGTGAATGCGAGTTGTTTAACGAGTTTTCCCCCCCGTCTGTGGCACGTTTGTGTATAGGATGCCGAGGTCCTGCGGGCAGAGGTCTCTCGCCGCGAGGAGCAGTGTCGCGAGCGCGAGCGGCGGCTGGCCGTGCTGGAGCAGCAGGTGCGCGAGCGGACGGCCCTGGTGGTGCAGCTGCAGGAGCAGCTGGAGGAGGCCTCACGGCGCAGGCAGGAGATTCAGCAGCAGTTAGAGGAGGCTTTGCGGCGCAGGGCCGAGAGCGAGGAGCGGCTCACAGCTCGGCTGAAAGACGCAGAGGAAGCTCTCGGCCGCCAGGCTGCAGCACCTCCACAAGTAAAGGTGAGCAGTGTAGCGTCAGGTCACGTTACTTCTCTTCCGGTTTTGATTTGGTTGTTTGTATTTTTTGGTGCACTCTGCAGAATGAGTTTTCCAGCTACAACATTTATCATAACTGTCTGTACATTTGTGGTGTAACACAGTGATTCGGCTCAGTTCCCCTAAACCTCCAGCCCCGCATGAGTCTGTTGGGATGATCCAGGTTATTTACGTTTTATTTGTTTACAACTTTTTGTTGGAGAATACAAATATACATAAGCCGCATATCTTGCATCTGGACAAATGCGGTCACATTTCCTGCTGTTCACATTTTTTTATAGATAATTACTGAAATAAAAATGATAAAGAACTTTATTCGTCTCAGCAGAGGGAAGTAAATACAAATGAACAGTAGCAGCATGGGCGGCACGGTGGTGCAGTGGTTAGCACTGCCTTAGAGCAAGAAGGTCCTGGGTTCGATCCCCGGCTCGGTTCGCCTTTCTGTGCGGAGTTTGCGAGCTTTCCCTGTGTTTGTGTGTTTCCTCCGGGTTCTCCGGGTTCCTCCCATAGTCCAAAGGCTGCAGTAGGTTGATTGGATGCACTAAATTACCCGTAGGTGTGAGCGTGTGTGTGAATGGTTGTCTGTCTGTGTGTTGCCCTGTGATGGGTTGAGCCTCCTGTCCTGGGTGTACCCGCCTTAGGCCCACAGTCAGCTGGGATTGGCTTCCCCATGTCCCAGAAATGGAGTAAGCGGTTTAGAGGAATTGCGATAGTAATAAAACAACATTACAGGATCGTTTGTTCGAAATCTCCACAAAATCTGGTTGTAAAGCTCGGACATGTTTAACCCACGTGCTCCAGTACTTTAATGAACATGTTTTATGTGTCATGTGCAGCCTCGTAGAACTAGATGTATTTGTGTGTGCGGGCGTATGGGGCTTTTATTTCCATCGGACAGATCTTTAGATTTGACTGACATTTCAGATCCATTTGTGATGTTTATTCTGTTCATGTAGAGCAGAATGTTTAGGTGAAGCTGATCTTCTGCGCTAGAACACTTTATTCAGTTTTGCCCACTTGTAAAAACCTCTCAAAATTTGAAATGACATACTAGTGTCTACATGCAGTTCCTGTATTTTCTCTCTCTCCCCCAGTATGTGACTAAAACAGTAGAGGTGGAGTCCCCTCAGTGTATGCAGGCTCTGGTGGAGGCTCAGGCCCGTAACCAGGCTCTCCAGGAGCAGCTGGTGGTCCAGAGGGAGCTCCTCCGAGAGCTGGAGCAACAGCTACATGAAAGCCAGAGAACCAGCAGCCAGTTACGCCAGCAGGTACTCGATTCCACATGATGGCTTGAGAATAACAGAGGGTCTGACCGATCAGTGCATGTGTGTTTTAGACGTTATGTTGTCATTAATGTGCTGTTTGTGTGTTACATCTACAGTATGTGTGTAGTTTAATGTCTTTTCTTTTTTCCCCCCTTCAAAACAGTGTCGTCCGTATGTGGAGCCGAACGTTTGTTTGTGTTCAGTAATATATGTCCATAAAATCATCCAAAGTATTATATCAGTTTGTAGAAGAAAACCTTTCCTCCTTCAGTCAAATCCCAGGTTCTTTTGGAGTCAAACGATGGGGCAGTTAATTTAAGACCGGTTTAGAGATGTTGCAGAAGTGTTAACCCAGATCCGTCCGAGCTGATGTCCGGTCTGCCCATTTGTGCACAGGTCTTCCCCTTAATGTTTGGAAACATGAACGGTCCCCTTATTAGTATGTTTATAAGACCGCGGAGGCTGTGAGGAGACAGACTTATGGGGGAAGATGTCTGTGCAGAAATGCACGGTTGAGGAGAGAAGATGATGGGAGGGGAGAGGAGAGAAGATGAGCGGAAGGGAGAGGAGAGATGAGAGAAAATGGGGGGAGGGGAGAGGAGAGGAGGGAAGATGAGGGGAGGGTAGAGGAGAGAATATGAGGAGAGAGGGGAGAAGATGAGCCGAGGGGAGAGGAGAGAAGATGAGGGAAGAGAAGATGTGGAGAGAGGGGAGAATTAGGGGAGAGTATAGGGGAGGAGAGAAGATGAGGAGAGGAGGGGAGAGAAGATGAGCCGAGGGGAGAGGAGAGAAGATGAGGGATGAGGAGAGGAGTGGAGAGAGGGGAGAAGATGAGGGAAGAGTAGATGAGGAAAGTAGAGGTGAGGAGAGAAAATGGGGGGGGGGGTGAGGGGAGGGGAGGGGAGAGGAGAGAAGTGGAGAGAGGATATGGATTTGAGAAATATACAAGAAAGTAGGAGAAACAGAATATGATCACATGGTGAAATCTCTCACTAGATACCAGAATACCAAAGTTAGACTCTGCTCCATCAGGAGAAGCCAACTTTCCCCTCCTCAGCTCCTCCTGCTGTGCTTCGTGCACCAGCTATGGGTCCTCACTGCCCGAGACGGACGTGACTGGCCCTGTGTCTTTGCTCCTTTCCCATTGTGTAACACGGTTCTCCGTGTTTTCAAAACTGTGGGAAAGCTCTTCTCCCAAGTCGCTTGCTCGGTTACCTGAGTCCGACTTTGTGTGCTGGGGCCAGCGTTTACTGGTCCCTGTGGGTTCCCTGCCCTGCGTGGTTGCAGGTTAACCATCCTTTCTCTCTCTTTCTCTCTCTGTTTCTCCGATGCGTTCCAGCTGAGTTTGGACCAGGCTCGGCTCTGCGGCCTGCTCTCCAAGGCTGTAGGCAAAGCCAACTCGGAGGTCACCCGCAGGCTCTCCAAGGTCGGCCAGATTACTCTGCACCCGGCTGGGGTCGGGGGTCAAAAATGTGAACGAACACATTCGAATGCACACGAATAGCGCTTTTCAATCGTTTTTCTCACTGATCAGCTGCTTAGGGTCCAAAATGAACTTTTTTGCTCCTCCACAAGGGGGCAGCCTGATGATTTATTCACTTGTTTGTTTTGTTTTCTTCGTTTACGAACCGGCCACCTCAGTAGAGTGTAGAATAAGTGTTCGCTTCTGAACAGGGTTCAGTGGCCAGAGGGGCTCTGATTGAGCCAGAGACCGGTTTCTTTGTCTTTACTTCAGTAAAAGTGTGTTTTTTTAACCAGTGGAAGCCCTCCTTCCTCCCGCCGCTGCTTCTGGCGATGGTTATACCATTCACTTTGTGTCGTCAAACAGAGTAGGCATTGGAAACGGACGCCACAGTAAATGATATCGCGATACGCTTCTCTGAGCACGTTGTGGATTTTGTCTGTACTTCTAGAACACTGGAAGAAAACGAGGAGCAGAATCAGTCCTGTTTAATTAGATTTCATGCAATAGCGTGTGTGGAACACAAAATAATTTGCGCGCGTGTTTGTTTATTTATTTATTTATTTATTTATTTTTTATTTATTTATTTATTTATTTTCCTCGTCTTTTTAAAGCGCAGCCTCACTGGCTCCAACTTGTCCACGCCTCAGAAACACAAAATCATGGTCTGCATCATGTATTGTGGGGATTAGAGAATCATTCATAATTTTCCTGGTTCCCCATCGCTACTACATCATTAGCTAGGCTCGACTGCTTGATCTGTGTTGGTCTAATATATGACCTCGGTACCACACACCGAGCATCTCTTGAGGTTTGCACTAGTATTTCTAACCAAGTGGTTTGGTTAGTAGAACGCAGTGTAAAAGGGAAGCTCCGATCTGATCAGATTCAGGTTTCAGAGTACAAGCATAGAGCCAATAACATGCAGTTGGCATCGAACCAGGAGTGCAAACAATAGTGTAAATGACAGGAAAGCGTTAGTGATGCCATATCTTGCAGTTTGTACAGTGTCAATGACTATGGAGAGCAGTATGTTCAGACGTACACTGTATTCATTATAAATAGGCGTGAAGTGGGCGGAGCTGTAGGGGTTTATATGTACAGTATAGGCAAATATACAGTTGGTTGTATAAATATACAGCAGTTGAAATATGCAGCGGGTGTACATGTTCTACGCAGTACTGTTCTGTGCAAAGAGATCAGTCTTTACAAGGATGGGATGTTGGGCAGTGGTGGCCTAGTGGTTAGGACACTGCCTTTGGGACCTGAAGGTCGCAGGTTCGAGTCCCGGCCCGGGC
>JBBPDA010099784.1:0-11453 GCA_037974385.1 Arnoldichthys spilopterus
GAGTCTGTTGTCTATGATCCACATCATATTTCAGTGTTTGGACCTGAACTGATTGATGAAATGCTTATATTTTTGCACAGTGACACGTCTCTACGTGTGTTTGGAGATTACTGAACACCTCCACATGATGTGAGCTCTTCATACACCAGACCTGACCCGGCTGACGGACCAAATTTGGGCTATGGGAGATATTTCCCAAAACACTGCTCTAGGTCTTACCCTGCAGTTGCAAGTCCGATTCTTTCCATAATGACCCTCCGGGCTTTATCTGTCCACTCTTCCTCCTCTCCCCAAGGACCTGGGAGTGAGTAAGTGAGTGAGTGAGTGAGAGAGAGAGAGAGAGAGAGAGAGAGAGAGAGAGGGAGAGAGAGGGAGAGAGAGGGAGAGAGAGAGAGAGAGAAAGAGAGAGAGAGAAAGAGAGAGAGAGGGAAAGAGAGAGAGAGAAAGAGAGAGAGAGAGAGAGAGGGAGAGAAAAAGAGAAAGAGAGAGAGAGAGAGAGAGAGAGAGAGAGAGAGAGAGAGAGAGAGAGAGAAACAGAAAGAGAGAGAGGGAGAGAGAGAGAGAGAGAATAAGCTCATCATGGGGTATGTTTAGCCTCAGAACTCCAGTGCAAAGTTAGTGTAGTGTGTAAGTGAACAGTTATTGTATGTCACCTCATCCCCCATTTGAGGTAGGAAGGGAGATCGTCTGGGAATCGTCTCCATGATCCACGGCGGGGGACGCCACTCCTCAAGTTGACCAGCAGGAACATTCTACACACACACACACACACACACACACACACAATGAGCTAGATGTAGAAAAGATCTGAGCCATCGTTTGAATGAGCCGATGGATGGAAGGAACTGAATGAATGAGGAGATGCATGGGAAAGACTCTTTGGACAGATGGATGATGCATGGATGGATGGATGGATGGATGGACGGATGGATGGATGATGCATGGATGGATGGATGGATGGATGGATGGATGGATGGACGGATGGATGGATGGATGGATGGACGGATGGATGGATGAATGGAAGGATGGATGATGAATAGATGGACGGATGGACAGACAGATGGATAAATGGATGGACGGATGAATGGATGAACGTGTAACTCACTTTCTGTTTAGTTTGTTTGGGTTTCTTCTTCTTCTCCTCCTCCTCGTCGTCTTTCTTTTTCTGCTCCTCTCCCTCTTGCTGCCCTTCCCCTTCATCCTCCGAGCTGCTGCTTTGGGCGACGCGAGCCGGCCTCCTGATAGGCCGTTTGGGAGGCTGAAGGTTGATCCCGGCATCCGCTGTCCAATCAGAATACTCGCTGGAGGAGTCACTGGACATGAGAGAGACAAAGACAAGCCGCGTCAGTCTGTGGGCGGAGCAGTGAGCATCAATGTGTAGATGGGTTCGAGAATGTGACGTCACAACATTGACATCAAACGAGTTGGCATTTTTGGGACGTTTGGTGTGAAGTCAGCTAGTGGACGGACCTAGAACTGCTGGCGTTCTCCCACTGAGCCTCGCTTTCAGACGAGGCATCGCTGTTCTCCACCTGCTCTTCCTCCTGCTACACAAACACACAGAAAACAATAGTGAGTGACGGTCATTGTGAACACACCACGGCACAGCACACGGTGCACCACAACAAAATGAGACCTCTGCATTTGACCCATCCATGTCGGAGCAGTGAGCAGCTGACGTGGGCTGTGCCCGGGGAGAAGGGTTGAGGACAGTACCTTGCTTACAGGTACCTCAGTGGTACTAGTACCAGTCTGGGATTCGAACCAGCGACCTTCAGGTCACAGGGGCCACTTCCTAACCTCCACCACTGCCCCACCTGTTGACCAGAGACTGTAAACTTTGCTAAAACGGAGGACTCACAATCAAAGGGTCACTGGTTCAGTTCCCGGCACCAGCAGGGAAAATGTGGGAGGGGCGATTAAGTAAACGGCCCACACCTACTACGCACAATCAGCCATAACATTAACACCACTGACAGGTGAAGTGAGTAACATTGACTCTCTGGTGATTTCATTACAATGGCACCGGTCAGTGGGTGGGATACATTGGGTTGCAAGTAAACAGTCAGTTCTTGAAGTCGATGTGCTGGGAGCAGGAGCATAAGGATCAGAACCACTTTGAAAAGTGATGTTCGAGACGATGAGTCAGAGCGTCTCCAAAGAGTCAGGTCTCGTGGAGTGTTCCAGGAAACCTTCGTTACCAAAAGTGACCCAAAGAAGTTACTGTCGGCTATGACACTGTGCACCACTGTCTGAGGGGTTCTGGCGTAATTTAGGACATGGACACAATATTAAGCCAGTGGTGCCAGCGGTTTTAATGTTGTGGCTGATTAGTTTGTCGTCATACCACACAGTCCTACCAAATGCTGTTGAAGAGGTAAGTGTATGAGGAGCTGCTTTACAACAGCGCTTGTGTCATTTTGGACAATGGTGCGAGTTTATTGCCTAAACCTGACCCATCGTTTTGGTTCTTCCTTCCGACCTTAATTCCATCCATCCATCCGTTTTCTAAACCGCCTTTTCCGTTTCCGGGTTGTGGGGAAGCTGGAGCCAATCCCAGCTGACTACACTCACACCTACGGGCAATTTAGAGCATCCACTCAACCAACTGCAGCCTTTAGACTGTGGGAGGAAACTGGAGAACCCGGAGGAAACAACACGGGGAGAGCTCACATACTCCGCACAGAAAGGCCCCCGCGGCCGACCCGGGGATCGAACCCAGGACCTTCTCGCTGTGAGGTGACCGCGCTAACCACTGCACCGGTCAGATCTTAATTCATCTTCCATATTTATCTCCTACCTCTGCCTCGCTGTCTGATTCTCCGAGGCTGTCTTCCCGAGTGTGTGTGCTCCTCCTCCTCTCGCGGGCCGACCGAGTGTGATACGAGTGCCTCTTCTGCTGCTGTTTCCTCGAAGGTCTCCGCAGAGAACGGACGGAGACACCGATCGGCTCGCTCTATGGACAGACGGTGACGAAAAGAGGCTAAGAACACATGAAAGAAAACAAAGCAACGTGGACAACGGATGAAAGTGAACAGTATGCGCATGGAAAAACAACGTACTCGAGTGGCGCTGACAGGTTTTTTCTTCCTCTCAATGTTGTAGAGAAACCGCTCCAGGTCTCCTTTGGCCAGTCGAGCCTTCTCCATAACCCTAAACGAACACACACACACCAGCCAGAACATTAACACCACTGACGGGTGAGTTATTTATCTAGTTATGTCATTACAGTGGCAGTGGGTGGGATATAGAAGGCAGCAAGTGAACAGTCAGTTCCTGAGGTTCATGTGCTGGAAGCAGGAGCGTAAGGATAGGAGCCACTTTGACAAGAACCTCACTGTGATGTTCTAGACGACGGAGTCAGAGCGTCTCTAGAACAGCAGGTCTTGTGGGGTGTTCCATGTGTGCAGTAGTTAGTGCCTACCAACAGTGATCCAAAGAAGGACAACAGGGTCATGGGCACCCGAGGCTCACTGTTGCATGTGGGGAATGAGGGCTAGTCCACCTGATCTGATCCCACAGAAGCCACTGTGGTGTAAAAAGTGATGCGGACTCTGATAGAAAGGGGTCAGAACAGCAGCAGGAGGGACACACTCCGTGTTAGGCAGGTGGTCCTAATGTTCTGGCTGATCAGTGTACACATCAATATGTTCCGGGATAGATGAAATTCAAGGTGTGCTGTTAAAGACGAACATTAAACAGCTCAATAATTACTGAAGCCGTTGCAGAGTTACGGTCAAGCAGATGGACCGTGTTCTGCTCCAGCTAAGTGAAAAGCCACAGCGCCCCCTACGCATCCTCCAAAGTATTGCAAAGGTCAGATAAAGGGCTGTTCCTTCCCTTAATGGGCAAAACCTCAGTTTAGCGCCTTTAAAAAGTCTTTACAGCCGTTAAAATTACCTGAACACTCCTGAATGGATCTCGTTAACGACCACACGCCGACTCCACGCCAGCAGGTCTCTCTCGGTAGCGATCTGACTGCGGGGGGCGTTGTTGTGCATCTGTCGGACCCCCTCCACCTGCCCACTTCTACGGAGGCCAACGTTGGGCGGTGACAGAGGGCCATCTGCCGCTTCGCCATCTGATGAACAACGAAGTGAAGGTGCATGTAAAACAAACGCTGATGAAAGTGCTACTAAACAACAAGATTAACAATGAAGAGAGGAGGAGAAATAAACAAATAAATCAGAAGTGCAGCACAGAAAACAGACCAAACACACGCATTGTAAATACTGCCAGATAAAATGGGATGTCCAAACAAAAGAGTTACAAATAAATACAATTAGAGAAGATTAAAAAAATATAGAAGTGTAAGAGACTAGGGCTGAAGAACAGTGTTACACAATTTAAGCTCTAAGTGATGTATTTCAGCTGCTCGTGTCCAAATCCTCTATAAAAACGGCTCTATTCATCTCACACTCTGACTTTATGACCACAGACCACAAAAGGCTTGTATTTATAGCGGCAAAACAGGCAGAGTGGAACTGTCAGATCAGTGCGGCTGAAGCTTTAATTATGATCTACACCATCCAATTCGGGGGGATAACTGGGGGGTTTAATGATCTGGACTGTCTGATTACTGCCCCCCACAGGTAAACATACAGAATTACACATAACTAATTTATGACAAAGCTAAAGTCAGAAAGTTGAATGTTTTCAGAGGTTTCCCGTATTCCGACCTGCGTGTTGGTTTCCTGAGTTCATTCTTTCATCCTGCTGGTGCTGAAGCTGTCTGATCAGATTGTCCAATGGGCTTTCCTCCTGACCTTCATCCACTGTCTGCTGGCCGATCACCTGCTCAACCACTTCCCCGTCACCTAGGTACATAAACAGAGTTTCACTGGTAACTTAAAACATCAAAACTCTTATCCTGGGTTTGTGTCCAACACGGTTTCGTAGTTTCATCATCAAATACTCTCGTGAACAGACTGAACCAGATGTACTTGAGCTGGGAAAATGCTAGAGGCTAAAGCAGGACTGACATGTTGGATGCTCACACCAGCACTGGGTGGTAATGGTCACTGATAGTGGTACAGTTTAGGTAGAATTGTCAGATTTCTATCTGTGTTTTTTTTCTGAAGGCAGAATTAAGCACCTGTGCAAAGTGCAGATTTTAAGCTTTCAATCCCACATCACAGGTGTGTTCCTAAGTAGAACTGAAGATATTTTATTACTGGACTAATTTTTTACTGTTTGTTGGAAGCCTTTAAGCCACTATCTGACGTTACCATTGGCCATGTATCCCAGCTGAGGCACCAGCTGCTCCTCCTTGCAGTTCTCTCTGCCAGGCACCAGGCGCTGGAAGCGCGGAGGGTGAGGGTTTCCGTCCACGTCCACCAGGAACGGTGGGGGCATGAGGTGAGGTGCCTGCTGCGTCTGCTCATCCAGGACGTAGTTGTTGGAGTCTCGGATCAGCGGCCGAAAATCCGTGTGGAAGAACATCTGGTCTGGAATCTAGAAAGACACAGCAGCGATGACCATCAGTCCGAGAGGTGAAAGAATGCAGTGGAGACTAAACAGCACTGAGTTCAGATCTTAGAACCAGTTATTTAATAAACAATCTGTTTTTAGCAAAATGTGGCACTTTAGTGTCAATATTCAGCAAATGTGCAAATAACACCTTCCGTTATATTTGTGCACCTTTAACAAGAAACCTGTACTGTGCCTAAAAGTGTGGTAACATCTGAGAGTTTATCATGCACACGGTTTCCGAACAAACTGTACACAAACTGGTTTACTGCCAAACATTTACAGCATCGACTCCTGGCCAATACTGAAGAGCTTTCCATAATGACACAGAACAGTGAGCCAAGTTTAGAAATTAGGCCCAGTCCACACAGGCACAGAGATACTGGATAAGTGAATGTGCTCGAAGCTGCTCTGTGTTTTGTAGCGATGCTCCATTGCCTTCAGTATGAAGTTCAAAACACTGAGGAGCTTCGAGCACATTCACTTATCCAGTGTTTGAATGGGATCCCACCCTGGCTGAAGAATCATGGGATAGATACGGTCCTCCAGAGCTACACTAATAACAATAAAGACGTTTTCTTTGTGCTTTTCAGGATTTCAGATGAAACCAATGCCAAGGAAAAGCTTGGCGCGAAGTCGTCCGAATGCGCAACCGACCGAACGCAAGTCCAGAAAGCCTGTGTGGACAATCTACACGGTTGTTCGGACGGATTCTCATGATGCGTAAGAAGGAACTGAAGAAGGCACAGCAGCGATGCGTGTTGTTACATAATTGATCCATTATTCAAAGCAGTAATTATTATAAGAACCCTTACGGTTCTGGAGCCCAATTAGAAAACATGCATAGTTCAACATCGGCCTCCATCCAGGAGACCAAACTCTTGCTGACCTTCTCATAGGGTTGGCTGCAACCAAAACCAAAGATAAGTAGATGTCCATGCGAGTCGGTGCAGGCAAAGTGCTGACCATCAGCAGAAAACTTACAGTCGAACACTGCCCCATGGCCCTGGCCTTCAATCTGGAAAGAGAAAACATACAGAAAAATGAGAACACTTTGACTTGGTGCTGTTTCATACACACACTGACTGATCTACAATACACCAACAGGGACATTTGTTCTCTAAAGGCACCGAGGTAGAACTGGCTCCGCACCAGCACCAACACTGCCCCAGTGGAAAACAGGTCTTTGTTCTATGTGCTGTATCTTGCACAGTGGTCCATGGAGAAACGTGGTCTCATCTCACTATGTACGTGTACACAGATGCTGACGACAAAGTAACCTTTGACCTTCAATATCAGATCTCAATTAAGATGATGTTAATCAATCAATCATTGTTCCTTGTTCGAAGTGTCTTTCTCAGCTGCTTGTGTCTGAATCCTGTGTAAAAACAGCTCCATTCACCACAAAATCTGATTTTATGACCAAAGACCACAAAAGTTTTGCATTTATAGCGGGAAAACAGGCAAATTTGTATCTTTTCTGGACAGTTCGAGAAAGTTCTAGAAAATTCCAAACAATTCTACTGTTCCAGAATATTCTGGCAGTCTACTCAGCTTTTAAAGTGAATGGAGAATGTTCTGGAAAACAAATCAATTTCAAAAGGTCATTGTCATTGAAACTGAGGCCACAAAAACGACACATTGTGAATATTTCACCTCCCAATTTAGTCCTAACCACTTACACCCACTAGCTAGGGCCCCTTGACCCTTCAGAACAGATAGCCAACACACTGAACCTCCTGCTCACCATGTTGAAGAAGTTTCTGATCTTGCTCCCTTTGCTGAGGTCCCAGATAAAGATGTTTCCATCGTGTCCAGCCGAAAGCATTATCCGCCAATCAAACGGGTGGGCCTCCAGCACATACACCTCATCGTCGTGACCCTGCAGCCCATTAAAAACATGGATCAACAGAGGAAATTCATCGGTCACAATAAACAGACTGGATCACGTCTGCAGACAAACGCCTGTAAATAGGAGACGCAGCTCTCGTTGCTGATTGGTTCATGCTCTGGCCGAATGTTTTCTTTTCGTAGCTACTTTGCAGTTTCTCGTTAGGCTGAATGGGAATTTTGGGAAGAAAGAGCACCTTTAGAGCTGGAAGGATCAACGGTGGTCCTTCAACACAACATATGAACACACACACACACACACACACACACACCGAGAGCACATGCAGTAGCTGGCCATTGGTGGAGTTCCAAACTTTGAGGAGAAGGTTGGAGACGGCGGTGATGACTGTTCTGTCGCTACGGTCCCACGCTACCATTGTCACCACGAGCTTGGTCGACTTGTCCTCTCCAGATGCTACAGTGTTCCTGAAAGCACAGACCAGTGCACAGACATTTATCTACAGGATCACATGCCATTCAGCTCTGCTAACTTCGACTGGACAGCAGTTATCAGTTTCTACTTCAACATCGTTTTTATGGTTTGTTCATCATAATGAACGTCAGCATCATTGTGCATTGTCTTACACCACAGAGCAAACTGTACAGAAATCTGAACCTACAATAACAGGGTTTCTGCAGGTTTTAGGTTATATTGAAGACCTTTTTAAGAGTGTTATGAATTAAATTTAAGACAGATTTCATGTCCACACTGGTAAAAAGTAGAAATGACAAAAGAAAATCTTGGACTCTTAGACTAACTAACAAAAACAAATTTATTCACATTTACCAAACTGTTCACACTGGTGGGCAGTAGCGGCCTAATGGTGAGAACCTTGCCCTTGTGAACAGAAGGCTGCAGGTTCAAGTCAAAAGTGACGTAAGTAGCATCAGTTTCACATTGATATTTAAGACCATTTTTATTTTAGACATTTTAAGACTTAAGACTCGGCAGAAACTCCGAGTCGCCCTCCCATATCCTCCCCACAGGCCGCATCTCTCGTTCAACTTCTGGCAGTCAAAACCAAAGTCAATGTAGAGCACATACTAATCTCAAACCTAAAATTCAGTGTCAACTCTAACAGACCGATACAAACTACACTGAGATTTCCCATCATGCCTCCTGCTCTTTTTGGGGTCTCATACACATACACATTTCAACCACTGCATTTTACACACATTTCCCTTGAGAAAAATAAACATTTACACCTGATTTACCAAAACTTGGCCGTTTGAGAGGTTTTCCTTGAAGCTCACCACATTTGTTACTTTCCAGAACCTAAACAGTGAAAATGACCAATGCTAGATAACGCTAATGCTAATGCTAACTGACCCAAAGGTTTGTGCTGTGAATGGCTAAAATCGTTGCGTAGCAATAAAAGGCATATCACCACCATATGGTGGCAAAACAGTGAGTTTCTCTATACGGAAACATTTTATCAAAAACATCTCAAAATGCACATAATACCTATTACTTCCAGAATAATCCAAAATATTATAAATAAATAAAACTAATATATTATACTAATGTCTATAATCAATATTTTATTCCCCAGACATAAGAAACCACCACGTGAAATTAATTAACAGTCATTTTAAATTATTTTAGAAGTCAAGAATATCATACAGGCACCAACACGCTGTCTTACCCGGGCAGTTTGGCACTCATGTCCAGAGAGACGCTCCTCCATTCTTGCTGCTGGTACTGCCAGATTCGAGACGTACCATCTCGACTACCGCTCACAAACCTCAGACTGAACACACAAATCCAAATCAGCCAATCACACGCAGGAACACGTTGGCCAAGAAAAACAGGATCAATTCAGAAACTCAGAGACTGAGAAAACATCTGCTCAGAAACAGAAAAGATATCGGGCCAACAGGCCGAGTAGCCAGCCAATGGCAGCAGTGACATTACAGGTATTGGAAGAGACTGTCCAATTAGAGAGCAGCAGGGAAAACTTACCTATCGCTGTTGTTGCAAAACTGTAGTGCAATCACTTTATCCTGGAAAAAACAAAGAGGAAAGGTTACAATTACTATCAAATCCAAACAGATATTACCAAAGTAAGTCTGTAAAAACGTTCTGTGTTTAGTAGCTCCTCTGTGGGATCAGACCAGCATCAGTGAGCCTTGGGTGCCCATGACCCTGTGGACATCACGTTAGGTAGGTACTAGCTACTGCACACCTAGAACCATCCACAAGACCTGCTGCTCTGGAGACGCTCTGACTCTAGAACATCACTCGTCAAAGCGGCTCAGATCCTCACGCTCCTGCTTCCAGCACATCGACTTCAAGAACTGACTGTATACTTGCTGCTTATTTCCAATATGAAATACTGCAATTTTACCAGAACTACCAGTGTTTTGAGTCTGTATTACTGAAATAATGTGACTCCTCCTCTTTTATCCTCCCTCCCCTCCTTTAGCTTAGGTCTATGTTCTTCTCCCCGATCCCACCCACCCTCTCCTCACCGTGTGGGAGTCCAGGTCTGAAAGCTTCAGAGGCATTTCGCTGCCCAGATAATATACTCTGATCACGTGATCCGTCCCACCGGTGGCAAGGAACATCCCACCTGGGGTCAAAGGTCACACAGAAATTCACTCACAGCAAAAAAAACAAACAAACAAAAAAAACCCCATAAAAGCCTTCTATGAATCATAGCATTCCACCTATAATATGTTTCCATTTAACCATGAACATATAGACACTGGTACTGTTCTTTACAGGGTCTGCAGAGCTACGCCCCCCACCAAGAGTGAGATCAGTGCATGTGGATGCACAGCGGTGCGTGAAGGTTTGTGAGCATCTTAGAATTTTCCGTATTTCTGTAGAACATACAGGTCCCACTTGGTGGCCAGTCTCTCTCAGTCTACACTCTTGTGTGTGCGTGTGTGTGTGTGTGTGTGTATGTGTGTGTGTGTGTGTGTGTGTGTGTGTGTACTCACCGGTACTGAAGGAGCAGCAAGAAATCTGAACACCCGGACGAGAGCGCTCAGTGAACTTCACTGGTCTTTCACTGAAAACACACACATGCTTTATTAATGCGACAGAAGAAAAAAATGAATTGAAGCCATTTTTAATTAGAAACAGCCCACACGCAATAATGACCACACACTTACATGAACTTCATGGTCAGGCTGTTCCACTGCCAGAAACAGACCATCCCGTCAGCCCCCGTGGAGGCCAGATAGCGCGTAGAACCAGCTGCAGACGGCGAGAACTAGAGGAAGCAGTGAAGTGAGAGTGAGGGACATCGGGTCTCGTTCAACATCTTCTTGAGTTTGTTCCTACTTTTCGTGTTGGGAAAGGTCCGTCAAATCAGACGAGCGAGTGAGTGATTACTGCTCATTGTGAACACATCACACCACAACGAAATGAGACCCAGCCGTGTAGGAGCAGTGGGCGTGGGCAGTGCCCGGGGAGCGGTGCTTGGGGTCAGTGCCTTGCTCACGGTACCTCAGTGGTACTTGTACCGGTCTGGGGTTTGAGCCGGTGAACTTCCTCACCCTTACACCAATTCTGTTTTCACCCAACAAATCTTCAATTAAAAAAAGATCAGAAACATTGTGAAAACTGCACAAATTTGGGTCTAAACAGCTGGTAAACAGAGGAAAAACTACAAAAATTGCTGTAACTGCTGTGTTTATCCGATTGTGTGAGCAGGGAGTCCGGCTTTCTGCGCAGGGCCAACAGTTTTCAGATACCAAACACAGGGGAAAACTGTGACTGATTTTTTGGGGGTCAAATGGTGCACTGCCCATTTTTCCCACCACACACCTGTATGGAAGTGATGGAGGCTGTGTGTCCCTGCAGGACGGTGATCGGTGCACACGTCCGGAGACACCACACACGGATGATCTTATCGCAGCTCGCCGAGGCGATCAACGTGTTCTCGTAATTCACAGCCAAATCCGAAATCTCAGCCGCGTGACCCCGCAGGGTCGCCAAGAGACGGCCATCGTCCGTCGCCCAAATCTTCACCAGGCAGTCATCAGAACCCTGAGAGAGAGAGAGAGAGAGAGAGAGAGAGAGAGAGAGAGAGAGAGAGAAAGAAAAAGACACAAAGAGAGAGAGAGAGAGAGAGAGAGAGAAC
>JBBPDA010099795.1:0-11453 GCA_037974385.1 Arnoldichthys spilopterus
ATCCTTAGGAGATACTAAGTCATCCTTATGAGATGAGATACTAAGTCATCCTTATGAGATACTAAGTCATCCTTATGAGATGAGATACTAAGTCATCCTTATGAGATGAGATACTAAGTCATCCTTAGGAGATACTAAGTCATCCTTATGAGATGAGATACTAAGTCATCCTTATGAGATACTAAGTCATCCTTATGGGATACTAAGTCATCCTTATGAGATGAGATACTAAGTCATCCTTATGAGATACTAAGTCATCCTTATGGGATACTAAGTCATCATGAGATACTAAGTCATCATGAGACACTAAGTCATAATTATGAGAAAGCAAGTGGTAATTATGAGATATTAAATGTTTTTATGGTGGAAATAGGCTTCCATAGTTAAATTTAACTATTTTATTAAAAAAAGAAACACTGCAGACATAATTCATGCTCAAACAATCTCAAAAACATTCATTAATTCATCCATATTCTGAACCACTTCTTCCATTTTGGGTCACGGGGAAGCTGGAAACAACCACGCACACACACATTCACACCTACGGGCAGTTTTGAGGAGCCAGTTAACCTACTGCAGCCTTTGGACTGTGGGAGGAAACACACACCAACACGGGGAGAACTCGCAGACTCCACACAGAAAGGCCCCCGTGGTCGACACAGGGATCGAACTCAGGGCCTTATTGCTCTGAGCCGACAGTGCTACCGCTGCGTCTCAAACACGGGACCTGAGCACATCTTCAGTGGGCAGTGGAGGCCTAGTGGTTAGGACTCTGCCTTTGAGACCTGAAGGTCGCAGGCTCCAGTCCCAGCCCGGGCACCATTGAGGTTCCCTTGAGCAAGGCACCTTCCCACTACACTGCTCCCCGGGTGCTGTTGGTAGCTGCCCACTGCTCCATGTGTGCACGTGTGATGGGTTAAATGCGGAGGTCGCATTTCGTTGTGGTGCTTGAGTGTGTTCACAATGACCAATTTTCACTTCACTTAAAATAAAGAGAGGACACGTTTCACCTGCTCAAGGCTAATTTCATATTTTGGGAGTTTGCTGACGGCTTCTCTGATCTGGTTCCCAAACGGAGGGTGTCGATTCACAATCTGGACAAACACAGAATTTTTTCGGGATTATCAGGTCTGACTTCAGGACGAAGCTGGTAACTTAAACATGAATAACTGTGGAAAGTATTAAATATTCATTTCAGATACAACACAGGCACAGGTGTAATTCTCAGATGCTGATACTGAACCTTAAGTACTGACTGATACAAACACCAATGCCACATTCCGTCCGACATGCATTCCAGCTTTACAGTATGTTCCATCTCTAACATGAATATGAAATACATTTCTGGAGCTGAGCTTTAACAGCCATGTACCAGCTCCAGTTCTCGGGGGTTGGTGGCTTCAATCTTGTTGAAGGACGTCAGTCCAGCGTTCACCATAGCAGTGGCTAGAGATAACCCTGGAACAAATGAGGGCATCATATGAAGTGAATGAAACTTAATTTGTGCTTTTCGTGGCTCCTCGAACCGAGCGCCACAAATCACATGATCTGGGTAAACAAGGACTACTCATTTCTTCTGCTGCTGCTAAACAGCAGCGTCACGCTGTAAACTGTTCAGACAGTTGATCCACCTATCTTATCCAGCTGCTTGGAGACATAGGGAGAGTTTTCCCACAGCTTGGCTCGGAAACACTTGGCCAAAATCAGCGCGTTGAGCTGAGCCGAGAAATTCTTCTTGGAGTGGTGACTGAGAAATTCCGCCAGGCCTAAAATAAAAGCAGCATAGCATTAAAGCAGCAGTTTCTACAGGCAGAGCCAGTAAGAGCTAATAAACAATGTAATTCAGCTCATACGGTTAACACACGTCTACACACATGGACGACAGTAATGTGTCAAAGCTGATTACATTTGCTAACTCGGACCCCGTTCCTGAATATCTTCCCAGTGTCCTGTGTGAGCCCGAACTCCTGAATTGGAATGCAGCCCAGCTGGGCTTGAATCAAGCTGTGTCGAGAAGGAAACACATAAAGTAAATACAGAGCAACGAACACTGGAGAACCGGAAACAACTCTGCTAATGCTTTAATTTATTAATATTCATATTTCTGTTCCCTAACAACAGAAGGACGCTGTGGTTACATTCACCTTTATATTATTCATGTCATTTTATTTTTTTACACTGTTTGAAGTTCGTTTCGTTTTATAATTGTTTCATTTTTCAGGTTTTATTGCTGTTTTTTATCTTTTATTTATTTTTTCCACTTCTGTTTTGTCCTTCCTGTTTTTTTGTTTATTTGTATACTTCTCAGCGGGGTGGAGACAGTGTGTCTCCAGGAAAGCAGTGGGTGATGATTTCAAGAATTTTCACTGAATAAATGTCACTGTCCAGCAGCTCAGCTAACTGAGGCATAGTGCAGACTTATCTGTAAACAGTTAACACCGATCAGCCAAAACATTAATAGCACTTATTTCATTACAGTGGCGCCTGTCAGGAGCGGAATTCATTAGGCAGCAAATGAACAGTCAGATCTTCATGTTGATGTGCTGGAAGCAGGGCCGTAAGGGTCTGAGCCACGTTGACAAGGGTCTTATAGTGATGTGTGATGAGTCAGAGCTTCTCCAGCAAGGCAGGTCTCGTGGAGTGTTCCAGGTAGTGATCCAAGGCATTGGCAACACGGTCGTGGGCACCCAAGGCTCACTGATGCATGAGTGAAGGCTAGTACGTCTGGTCTGATCCCACAGAAGAGCTACTGACTCTGACAGAAAGGGGTCAGAAACTGTTTCAGCAGCAGGAGGGACACACTCAGTATTAGGCAGGTGGTGTTAATGTTATGGCTGATTGGTGTAACTAAAGTGAACCAGTGTGGTTGTGGGTTCTGCATTGCTTACAGCAAGGTGGAGTCAATCTTCAAAGCCAAAGGTCAAATTTAATGTTCCATTTGAATTGGGGCAGCAGTTCCGGGGCTGTGGGGGCATTAGACCATCACAAGCGAAACTAAATTGTGCTTCAACTCAAATGTGTAAGAAAACAGACATTACAGAGAGGTCATTTATAAAGAGGCCACTATTTCAGTCATCCATGTAAAAGCGAGCATGTGCTGCATGTAAAGTGGTGATGCAGTTACACAGCTCCCACTTTTGTCACCTTTTTTGGGATCTGAATGAGATTTTGGACCCAGAAATAGCGTTAGACTTCACAACTGAATTGGCTGCTATTTTTTGAGATCTGGGGCTATTCATAAAACATTCACAGCTGCAGCCTTAGAAGAAGAAGTTCAGTGAACTGAAGATATTAAGCCAGTCTGATTCCCTATTTCTTCTAGCTTGCATTATTTTGGTTTAAAAATGGTAAAAATGTAAAAATTAACTGAAAAAAAATAATTTTTTTTTTAATGGTGAATAAAAAAATGTAAAATATATTTTTAAATGTGATTTAAAAAATAATAATAAATAAATAAAACAATAAAAACATTTAAAAATGGCAAAAAACAAAAAATGGAAAACAGCCATTCCTTCCATTAAAAATGTAATACAGCAAAAACTGTTGCTCCTTTTTTTTATATTTTGAATGCGCTGACGACATTTTCACAACGACTATAATAAGAGAAAAGGGAAGAGAAGCTTTGCTCAAACACCGATTAAAAGCAGTACATACCAGTTCACCTTCATGTCATTAGTTTTGATCTTTCCCTCCATGGGAAACCTGAAAACAAATGTTGAGATTTCCCATCACGTCGTGATCATAAATATGTTATGTCTAACACATACTATCTGAGAACAGTTCTGACCTGACAGTGACTCTGTTCTTGTCTTTGTTCAGAGTGTTCAACGTTCTCTTCTCATTCATCCTCAGCTGCACGTCACTAAACTCCTTCCCTGTTGAAATCATTTCAATCTAGTGGGAGAAAATATTAATGCTCTTCAATTATGTTTTATAACAATAGTTGTGTAATGATCACTGGTTGCTGTTCACCTTCATTAGCTGTGAACACATGCAAGAAACCAAGGTTGCAGGGAAGCTGGAGCCAATCCCAGCTGACTGCAGGCCTAAGGCGGGGCCAGGACAGCAGGCTCAACCCATCACAGGGCAACACATAGACAGACAACCATTCACACACACACTCACACCTACGGGCAATTTAGAGCATCCAATCAACCTAACTGCAGCCTTTGGACTGTGGGAGGAAACCGGAGAACCCGGAGGAAATACACACCAACACGGGGAGAGCTCACACACTTTGCACAGAAAGACCCCCTGTGGCCAACTCGGGGATCGAACCCAGGACCTTCTCGCTGTGAGGCGACAGCGCTAACCACTGCACCACTGTGCCGCAAATTCAAAATTTGCTTAGATTTACAAAACGTTTTGTTTCTCACCATTTCCAAAAAAGTTGGAATGCTGTATAACATATAACGGAAACTGAGAAACTTGTTTTTTAAAAACTATATTTGTTCATATTAAAATTGATAATAGCAAAACATTAAACATGAAAACTGGGATTGGGCAACAAAAGACTGGAAAAATAATCTTGGTGGAACATCTTACAACTAATTATCTTAACAGGCGATGGTTCAATAACCTGATGGTGTGGGGGTACATAAGTGCACATTTACATTCACATTTACAGCATTTAGCAGGCGCTTGTATCCATGAACAACAGTGCTTTATGGTCCAGGTCTGTTCTTCTGTCTGTAGGGCTAAACCCGTCAACAGCTGTCGTTCTGCTGAGATACTACTCACTTAGTTATACACCATAACAAACCCTGAACTGGCCTGACCGTGGTGCACTGTCCCATTGAGAACATTTGGTGCATCACGAAACGAAAAATGCAACAAAGAAGACCTCGAACTGCTGAAACCTGAATAAGGCAAGAATGAGACATTTAATGTTCAGAACGGTGGAATCTTAGCCAGCCAGGGTCGGAGGATCTCATGTTCCGAGGAAATTTCATGTTTGGTGAGCAGTTCCCAATATGCAGTGTTATTACCGACTGAAAGTGCTCCAAGGAAGGACGACTGGTGAACTGGTGACAGGGCCACAGGCTCATGGGCTCCCAAGGCTCACTGATGGATATGGGGACCAAAGGTTATATATATATGCACACACTTTAAAAATGGTTTTAAAATACTGAATCAGGTTGTCTGTCTCTGTGTTGCCCTGCGATGGGTTGGCTTCCTGTCCTGGATAAACCCTGCCTTGAGCCCATATCAGCTGGGATGGGCTCTAACTTCCCCGTGATCAGAGATGCATAAGTGGTTTGGGAAATGAATGAATGAATGTATGGATGAAAGCATCACCGTATATCAAACACAGCCTTACATACAGCCACACAAAACAATGTGGGAAAATCTGAGAAATTCCGAATGCCAACTCACCAACTCAGACAAAGTTTCTCTACCGGTCACCTTACTGAACTGCTTCATTGTGTCAAATGCAACACAATAACGAGCCATAAGCTTCCCACTCTCTGTGCGTCAGAAACACAAATGTGATTCGCAAAATCAGTGACACAGTGAATCCAGCTGACTTGGACTCATTTGTTTTTGAAAAAAAAGTGCTTCACTCTTCATTCTGACAGACAGAGAAGCGTACAGTTCTGTACCTGTGGGCTTGATGTTCACGTCTTCGTCCGTTGTGACCAAATGAAAAGAAGCCAGTGAGTTCAGGTTTCTTAAACACAGCTCTATGATAAAGAACAGGGACCAGTAATCAGAGTCAGAATCGTGTTTATTGGCCAAGTGTCACGAACGAGGGCGGGTGATTGAAGGTAGCAAGTGCGAGCGAGGAGTAGAAAAATGAAAGTAACGACAAACATTACGAAACATGAACTGTGAAAACAAAACACGGTAAACATGAACAAGGCTAAGAACATAACGTGAAGACACAGATGAAGACTCACAGGGCATGAATGACTTACAAAGACCGACAACGTGTGCACAAACACAAGAGTTTAAATGACAACATGAATTAACCACACCTGGGGAATGGAAAATGAGGACCAGGTGTGAGGCGGGGACATGACATGTGGCTTAAAACAAAACAAAACACGGTCACATGGAAACACAAGGGACGTGATTCGTTACACCAAGTATGTGAGCGAACACATAAAAGGAATTTGTTTCCGGCCGATAGCGTCTTTCAAGTACAACAGTGTAACAACACAATACAACAAAATATAAACAACACAATGATCAATATTCTGAGCAATATAATAAACAATATATACAGTCTAATGCATAAATACGTAATATGGATTAATACTGATAAATATAAAGATAAGTGTTAACAATGTATATGAGTATCATTTGAACATATGTTTATGCTGTTAATCTAAATATGTATGAAGACATGTATGTGTACATATACAAATGTGTACACTCATATTACATATGTATGCATAAACACACACACGTACATACACAAGTGTATTAATCAACAGTACAATATAATGAGCCAATTCATTAAATCATTAAAGTCACTGTATCAGAGGATCTGCCCGACCTACCCTGCAGTTTGGTCTCAATTCCACATTTGTCAAGATGAGCAGAAAAACCTGAGGGAAAAACAGCATGACAGTGAGCGATTATTTATGATCGTGAACACTGGGATCATCATTGTGATTAAATTCATTTTTTCTGTTCTTTGACGCCTGACCAGGTGATTCCTGCTGGCACCGGTGCCGATATTGGTGCTCTCACCATAATGCGTGGGATTCCTCAAGGCCCGTATGTAGAGGAAAGTGGAACGGATCCAGTCCAAAGCCATGTTCACGTCCGAGATGGTGTGAAGGACGATCTCAGCATTCAAGTGCTCCACCAAGTTTGTATGCAAGCTGAAGACGAGTACAAGGTTGCGCGCCACTTACTGAATCCGAAAAATACAATTTAACACAAAAACAAATCACCTTTAAAAGGGGACAGCAACCCAGACGGCACCTGACCTGGACTCTATGGTCTCTGCACCACTCAAAAACTTCAAATACTTGTCTTTGGTCTGAGAGCGGGTCATGATCACAGCCGTTGCTGTGGTATCGAACTAAAAGAAAAAGAGAAAAGCATCAACAAGCGTCTTGTGTGGAAAAGATCTGATCATTCAGAACCACCAGCCGGACAAAACATACGGACACACAGACTCTTGACCTTAACAGATTCATGAGCAACAGCAATAAGCAGAGCTCCCTAAATTTTGCCTCAGGTTTTCAGGCCGTCTGTGTTCTGAGTTAGAACATTGCCCTTGGAACCTGAAGGTCGCAGGTTCGAGTCCCTGGGCACCACTGAGGTTCCCCTGAGTAAGGTACCGTCCCGCTACACTGCTCCCCGGGCCCCATTGATAGCTGGTCACTGCTCCACGTGTGCACGTGTAATGGGTTAAATGCAGAGGTCACATTTCGTTGTGGTGCTTGAGCGTGTTCACAATGTCAGAGTCACTTTCACTAATGTCCCATGGTTTAGTTCAGTACTAGTTTATTACATCACTCACTGGCCATTTGATCAAACACACATTTTGTAGGTTCGCATTTACCGACTGTAGCTTATCTGAACTTGACTGCAGCCCTTTGCCTTTATTTGTGACCAGTTTCTGACCGTGAGTGGCTCTAGTCCAGCATACTGTGCCTGATACACTCATACCAGAGCCTCTCCAACTCCTCTGGCCTCTACCAGGACGCTAAACGTGATATTTAAAAAATGAAATACTGATAGTGTGTCATTTATACACGTATGATGAAGCTGAAAATGTTCCTGCACCAGTGACTATGTGGTTCACACTCTGACAGTAGATGGCGGTATTGCTCCTCAATGCAAGTTTCAGCCCAGTTTGAGTCAGCGGACGGTGAGCGTCTCATTCTAACCATGAAAGATTCCACAGTGTTTACGACATAGGTGGGTTAAATGCAGAGGTCACATTTTGTTGTGGCGCGCTGCGTGGGGTATGTTCACGATGACAAATACTCAATTTCACCAAATTACACTACAAAACTCACGACATCTTCAAGCTATAAGGCAGAGTCGTTCGCTCGGTACCTGTGGTCTGCCGGCTCGGCCGATCATTTGGAGCATGTCGGCTTCGCTGTACTCCTCGCACGATCCTCCAACGTAGTGCATGGTGGACTTGATCACCACTAAGTGCGCTGGCAGGTTCACGCCCATCGCCAAAGTGCTGGTGGTAACTAGTAGAACACATTTTTAAAGGCAAGGCAGAGTTATTTCTACAGCACAGGGGTGATTCAATGTGCTTTACACAGGCAACATAAGCATAAAAAGAAAAGTAAGCAATGACATTAGAAATGAAATCAGACAACAGGAGAGAAGAGTGAAAGCATGCTGGTTTAAGTAGAATTTAAAGTAAATTTCATCCATACATCCATCCATCCATTTTCTAAACTGCTTCTTCCGTTTCTGGGTACACGGGGAGGCTGGAGCCAATCCCAGCTGACTGCGGGCCTAAGGCGGGGTTCACCCAGGACAGAGGCCTTAAAGTAACTTAAGACACAAAGATAAACTTAAAGTAACTTAAGACACAAAAATAAACTTAAAGTAACTTAAGTGCATTATCAGGTTCGCACTTGGAGCCAGAATGATTTCCTCAACAAGTCTTTACTGCTGTGTCCAGGTTCTATTCTCACCCTATCCTCAGCTGAAGGGTAGAGAATAGTCTCACTTCTACAGCTGCTTGAGCAGGAAACCCCCAAACCTAAACGCAATCCTTATAATCCAGATACATCAGAGCCTCTGTTTAGCTAAAGGCAATGGAAAACACTGCGGTTTTGAGCTTCTTTTTAAACCACTTTTCATATGGATAAATGAATGAATGAATGAATGAATGAGACTATTTGTCATTGTGAACACACTCAAGCACCACTACGAAATGCAGCCTCTGCATTTAACCCATCACACATCAAGGGAACCTCAGTAGTGACCTGGCCGGGACTCGAACATGTGACCTTCAGGTCTCAAAGGCGCCGTCCTAACCACTAGGCCTCCACTGCCATGGTGTTTTCCCTCACCATGTGCTCATGTCTTTGTTTGGCCTTAGCCCCGCCTTGTCTCTGCCCTGTTCACTGGTTTCTTGTTTCCCGTCTCCTCCCTGTCCAGGTGTTCCTAGTTTTGTTCCAGTATATAGTCTCTTGTGTTGAGTTCAGCCCTCGTCGGATACTGAGTTAGTGTTCCAATGTGTCATGTAAATGTGTTAGTGTTGGTTCTATTGAACGAATGTGCTAATGTTCCTGTTCTGTTTCCTGTTAGTTCAGTCTTAGTCTTTGTTTGTGTATTTGGGTAATTATTAGTAGAACCTTAAAAGCTCGCGCTTACTTCCTGCAAACAACCCACATCGTGACAAACACAATATACGTGTCTACAGTAATAAAGGCATTCATGATATAGTTAAAGCCATAAGCTACTTGAGGCTGTGCGTTACATCATGACAGGAACATAGTCATGCAAAGCAGCTCCAAACCCCCTCAACCGTAGTGCAACTATCAGGATAGACCCCGTTCTTTTAGCTTCTCCTTCATTTTTTTCTCGTCTGTGTGGTGGTTTGTTATTGTAGTTCATGTGCACTTTAGCCCCGCCCTGGTCTCGCCCCCCCTCAGTTGTTTCTATGTTACCTCCCATGCCCAGGTGACCTTTGTCTTGTCATGTATTGAAGCCCTCATGTTTCATCACGTCCTTGTCTGTATCCTGTCGCTAACACTGTTGTCGATGTCGTATCTATCCGCTATATCTTGTCCGGTAAGTTGTTAGCCTTGGCGTCTTTTGCTTCCATGTTTGTTTTCAGTTGAACGAGATTGAATAGCAACAAAATACAACATGGTCAATTCAACAAGCCTCCTGACAACATCACAGCGAATTGGCTTGTTCACCGTAGGCCAAAGGCCAACGGTTACTTCGTTTGTGGGCAGTGGAGGCCTAGTGGTTAGGACACTGCTTTTGGAACCGGAAGGTCGCAAGTTCGAGTCCCCGCTGCTCCACGTGTGCACGTGTGATGGGTTAAATGCAGAGGTCACATTTTGTTGTGGTGTGTGTTCACAATGACAAATAGTCACTTTTGTTTCATTACTTCATTAACACTGGTGCGTGCAGTCATGTATGTGTATGTGTTCATACTGGATATTTTAAGAAGGCTTGGAAGTGGCTAAGCTAACGGTTTCTTAAAGCAAAAATGACTGAGAAATATCGGATTTTTTCCATAATTACGGAAGCAGCACTCACAGAGGACGGGCAGGTCACCGAGTGTGAACGCATCTTCAACCACCTTCCTGTCTGACACACTGACGCCAGCATGGTGATATCCAACTCCACACGCGATCAGGTCTTAATGAGGGCAGATTTGAGAAAAACCAAGCATCAGCCCACGGTGCACATGTGATGAGAGGATCCACATAGTGAAATGACTGCAAGAAATAACGGAAAGTCGTGTACCGACCCCGGAGTTTTGAATCCAGAACAGAACCGGCGTATTTCATCAGCCTATGAGTCAAGAGACAAGAGTCGTGTTCACGGTGACTTAACAAAAGCTAATATCCTGATATGAGGACAGAAGTGAAACAAACCGCTGTCTGTGATCAATACTCATAACGAATCTGGCGTCCTTGGCGAGAACCGAGGCAGACTGCTGAACGCCTTTCCTTGTGGAGCAAAACTTGGAGGAACACAGAAAAAAATAAACGGCAGGTCAAGGAAAACAATGGAAATTGAGTGATTTATTACTAAAGCTGCACAATATGGACAACACACCGCACTGCTGTAAGGGAGAGTGCTGCTCCATCTGGTGGCCAAAGCTGGTCTGGAATATTGACCGGCCTCGGCCACGCCCCCTTCCCAGCTGCAAGCTATTGGGGACACTCAGGGCGGCTTCTTAAGCTGCATTGCCTTGTCTTTTATATTCCCGTCTGCTTGTATTTTTTACCTTAGCCTGCCTTTTTGACTTTTTTTTTTGCCTGTTCTCTGTGTACCTGTTTGCCCCTGTTGACTTGCTCTGGACTGTTTATGTTTTGTGTCTTTCATTTCCACAAACTTTGTCACACAAAACATCACAACTGGAGCAGTATATTAAAAGTGCACTAGTAAAAACCACACATGGTTTAAAGATTGTGCAGCATTATTTTGCATTATTTGGGTTTTGTAAATGCTTACGGCAGTGTCTAGTCTTGCCTTTGCCATTCCTGTCTGCAGGTTTTTATTTTTTTGCTTGTGTAACGACCCAGAACTTGTTTTGCCTTTGCCAAACCTGTTTGTCCCTGATTGACCCTGTTCTGGCTACAGTGATTCTGACTTTTACCTCCTTATAAAACCATTCAACTAGCACTTGTGTCCAAGTTTCATGGTTCCCACCATCATCACAACTGCAATCTAGGTGTAACCAACCAGTCAGTCCAGACTGTAATTCTGTGTGTTTACCTGTGGGGGGGGCAGTAATCAGACAGTCCAGACTGTAATTTTGTGTGTTTACCTGT
>JBBPDA010099806.1:0-11453 GCA_037974385.1 Arnoldichthys spilopterus
GCCCGGGCTGGGACTCGAACCTGCGACCTTCCGGTCCCAAAGGCAGTGTCCTAACCACTAGGCCTCCACTGCCCACTATTCACTATATGGCCAAAAGTATGTGGACACACATATGAGCTTGATGGAGATCATCTAAAACTCCATCCTGCCCACATTCCATTCCACAGTATCTAAGAAGAGTCTCCACTCTTCTCGGTAGGCTTTCGTGAGGTTGGGCAGTGACGCTGGATGAGAAGGCCAGCCTCATGATATTCCGATTCACCCCAAAAGTGTTCATTTTAACAAGTGGTTAGGACCTTGCCCTTGTGAACAGAAGCTGACAGGTTCAAGTCCCAACCCAGGTCCAACTGGGGGACCTTTGAGCAAGGTACTGTCTCACAACACTGCTCTCAAGGCACTGCTGTTAGCTGCCCACTGCTCCTCGGGTTCACGATGGTGATGGGTTGAAAGCTGAGGTCACATTTCGTTGTGGTGCTTGAGTGTGTACCACTTACAGTTGACCAGGGCACATCTAGCAGGGCAGAAATTTCACAAAACGACTTGTAGCAAAGGGTCAGGGTCCTGGGGCAGTTGTAGTGTACTAGTGGGGGAGTTGCCCCTGGGTCCTGAAGCTCTCTAGATCAAATCCCAGATGGGTACCAGTACCACTAAGGTACTGCCCACGTCAGCTGCCCACTGCTCCTACACGGATGGGTTAAAGGCAGAGGTCACATTTCGTTGCGGTGCACTGTGTGCTGTGCTGTGGTGTGTTCACAATGACAAATAATCACTCACGTTCAAGGTCACCGACCACTTCGGCGCAACCTTTTCTACCGCCAATCTCGATGGAGATCCCATGGGCTATGTGGGGTTGTCCACATACTTTTGGACACATTGTGAATAGCGGCGCTTCAGTATTACTGATACATACAGCAGTGAAGAACGAGCCGGGTCAGGTTTCTGCAGCTCGCAGGTTTTCATTCGTTTACCCAGCTCCCTTTGCGTTTTTTTTTTAAATGTATTTATGCAAAAATATTGAATTCAGCAGACTTATTTACTTATGGTGCACATGTGATATCTGGCTCGTCGGAAACGGCCCGTCTCGTCGGCTGCTAGAATCTCCCTGCTGATCTTACCCAGGTCTGCGTCTCCCGACCGGTCCGAAAGGGTCAAAGCGGGCGCCTGGGGGCACGGCACCTGGAGGGAGGACGCCGGGTATGCCACCTGAGGGGTCAAAGCCAGAACGGGGGAACCCTGCCCGTAAAGGATCCACGATCATGCCCCCGGGCCTTCCCCTACAGACAGAGGATGGGTACAGAATTAGTTTGCATTAGTTCAGGTTCTGCTTCTAAAAGAGCTTACGGTGGCTGCAGTTGAGATATGAACACTGTGGAGGAGAAGATGCTAATGGAGGTGGAGGTCTTACCCAAAGGGATCGAGATCTGCTCCTCCGGAGGCAAATGGAGCCATCGGGTCAGTCCTGAAAGTTACAGAAAGAACATACACACGTGTCGGGCGCTGCTCGTACCAAAGCGTGTAGAACAGAAAATTTTTTTGGAAAAACCCACTGATTGCACTGATGCTAGTTACACAGCAGCGGAATATAACAACATAAATAATACATAAATTTTTTTTTTTTTTTGGACAAGTGCATACTGGGAATGCAGATTTTAGTGAATTATACTATTCAAATTTCAGCTATCACTACACAGAGCTTTTCCCAGAACTCTTAGCAATAATCTCCCCATATTTCCTTAAGCCTTCAGTGTCCTGTCCAGTTATTCGGCCGAGCACATTTTGAGGCCTTATTTTTTTTATAAAGCTCATCTTGACCGTTCCATATCTACTAGTCGGTTTAGGCTAAACCCACTGGGTTACACTGTGTCTTTAATTAGTAGACCTTCTCAGTGGGCTTCCCCACCAGCAGCTAGTTGCAGGTGGTTCGGTTGCACAAGAGAAATTGAAAGAGGTCGCTGAATTAAAAAAAAACAACATTATTGTTATTATTGCCCCAAATTCATATAAAATGCAAAAAAATGTAAATAAAAATAACTGCTTTTTTTCTTATTGTGGCCATTAAGGGGTTAATCGGTCCAAAAAGCTTAGAACCTCTATACAAAAACAAAGACGCAGGCTCTACGCTGCCCTCTGGTGGAGAGTTCAGACATGTCAGGGACAATATTACATTTTTACAACATATGAAATCCTGGACCTTGGGATCTACTAGCCTGCAGCAAGCCCAATAGAACACATCTGATCTAGGACATGAAGGCCTTCAGGGACGTGTAGGAAGCTTAATGTTAGAGAGAAGCTCATTTGCTTATCAACCCTTAACAATTTCCACAACAGGTTCAGAAAAGCCCACATACTGTCATATTGTAATTGATCAGAAATGATCAATTTTCTCCAAATCAATATATGAATTAATGCCAATTTCTAATTACAAAACTCACATCCTTAGAGCTGGAAATTAGTTACTTGCAACTGACTTGTTCCCAGCTGTGTAGATTCAAAATTTGTGTCGGGACTTGAACCCACAACCTTCTGTTAACAAGGGCAATGTCCTCACCGCCATGCCAACACGCTCACGTTATTGACGTCCAATCAAAAGGCTGAAATCTGAGTCAAAATGTCGCAATATTTGATTTGATTTTGTCGAGTTGAGCCTGTGGTTATACATTATTAAATACACTGTATATAGTAAAGGAAGACTTCTAGTGTCCCAAAACTGCTGCGTTTGAACTGCCAACTTCAAATCGATGCTTCCTGAACAGCCTACCACACCCATTCCACCGGGTTCCTGGGCAACTGAGCTTCCCTCCTGCTTTGACCCTGCTGTTACCAACCTATCTGCAATGCACCGGACACCCCTGCACAGCGTGAAGCCCGGGTTGTGTCATGCAACCGGATCCTAAAGCAACGTAAACGATATTTAAAGTCGTTCATTAACCGCTCATCAGCCTTTGCAACCACGCAAGGGTCGCGGCTCATGCCCTCGGACTCTGCGAAGCACGTGATCTTTCTCTCTCTCTCTTTCAGCCTCTCATCTCGCCGCGTGGACGTTCCGACTGCGAGCTTCCGCCAACAGCAATGTCAACAAAGCGCTGACATCACAAAGAACCCGATAGGGTCGCTGCCAGTGCAGCAAGGGGAAGCTGAAGACGAGTGACACCATCCACCCTGGCCTCCCGCCACGTCCTTAAGGACAACATCGTCTCACCCCCCCGTCCTGACCTTCTCTCGCATTACACCATCCCCTCAAGCCTGCTCGTTCCTCATTTCCACCTCAATCCCCTCCCGCCTCCTGCACGGCCCAAATCTGGCAACGTGCACTGACGACCGGATGAGAGATGAGCACATAACATCAGGCAGCTCTACGTGACCAGACCAGCGCTGCACCCCGCTGTTAGCCGTTGCTGAAGAAACCTCGCGTGAGCTCTACGGGAGTTCCATCGAGACAGATGGGCTCTCTAAAGTGTGTGCCTGTCAAATCAATTATTACAGTCTACACGGAGCTGCTGACGACCGAAACTGCTCCTCTGCTGTCGTGCCAACGGTGCAACCTTCACCCCTTCAGCTCTAGGCCTGATAGCCCACCTAACTCCTAAATATTGAGGACAAATGTCCATTTTCC
Source organism: Arnoldichthys spilopterus (assembly GCA_037974385.1). Classification (NCBI taxonomy): domain Eukaryota; kingdom Metazoa; phylum Chordata; class Actinopteri; order Characiformes; family Lepidarchidae; genus Arnoldichthys; species Arnoldichthys spilopterus. Next base: position 3,614 of record JBBPDA010099806.1, read on the forward strand.
AAACCACTGCTTTCCTTTTCTGATCGCGAGGAAGCTGGAGCCAGTCCCAGCTGACTATGGGCCCAAAGGTGGGGTTCACCCAGGACAGGAGGCTCAACCTATCACAGGGCAGCACATAGACAGACAACCATTCACACACACACCCACACCTACAGGCAACTCGGAGCATCCAGTCAAACCACTGCAGCCTTTGGACTGTGGGAGGAAACCGGAGAACCCGGAGGAAACACACGCCAACATGGAGAGAGGTGGCAACCTCTGCACAGGAAGGAACCCATAGTCGATTAACCCCGGACCTTCTTGCTGTGGGTGTTATAGCCGTTAAAGGCCAATACGCATTATGGAAAATGAGATTATGCTGAAAGAATCTGCATTTTATCTTCCAGAGCCTTTAACGAAACTTTATGTGCTGTTATCTTGCACTTACTCTTACTTCCTTTACCCAATGTTTATTGCCTAATTTTCTTTTTATGGCTCATTTTTGTCTCTGTACTTCACACTGAATGACCCCTGTGTATGATAATGTGCTATATGAATAAACTGGCCTTACATTACGTTAGTTTTAGGGGAAGTACCTGCTCAATGACCCTGAGAACATTAGTCTGAAATTCTTTATTTGATATGCACCGCTATTAGAGCCTTGAAGCGTGTCCTTCACAACAATATCATTACAGGTTATGTGCAATCTGAGAGTGAACGGAGAGCGCGAGCCACTCTGGCTTTTAGTTCCCACTTAAATATCAGCACGAGGGAACGATGGGTGCTCTCCACAAAGTCCTCAACTGGCTGTAACTGGAGAGTCTTCAAGGTCAAAGGCTTTTAGCCAGAACGAGACTGAAAGCTGAGGTTACTCACAGAGCTTCGAACAGCTCACAATGCTCATTATTGGGGGGTTTGTCGCTCTGTTCATATCTTGCTAGCTCACCTTGTTTCTACCTCGTTCCTTCACCAGGTCTGAGACGATACTGAGTGTGTCCCTCCTGCTGCTGGAGCAGCTCTGACTGTGCTGCACTGTGTGTTCTGGCCCCTTTCTATCAGAGTCAGCATCACTTTCTACACCACGGTAGCTCTTCTGTGGGATCCGACCAGACGGGCTAGCCTCCCCGTGTGCATCCGTGAGCCTTGGGCGCCCATGACCCTGTCGCACTGCACACCTGGAACCCTCCACAAGACCTGGCATTCTGGAGACGCTCCGTCGTCCAGAACATCACAATAAGGCCCTTGTCAAAGGGGCTCAGATCCTTACGTGCCTGCCTCCATCGCATCGAGTTCAAGAACTGACTGTTCACTTGCTAATAAATCTCACCTCCTGACAGGTGCCATTGTAATGAAATAGCTAGAGACTTCACCTGTCAGTGGTGTTAATGTTATGGCTGATTAGTGTAAGTGGACATGTTTCCATTGCACAGTTCCAAGCCAGTGTTGGGCCTCTAGTTAGCCCAGTGGACATTTATTTTACAGATGGTACTGAACAGTACCGTGCTCACCAGTTCGGGGGATGTGCGGTAGGTGGGACTCTGGGGGGAATGCGGAGAGGATCATGGTCTGGCCTGGGTCGAGTATCGACAGCTGGAGCTGCCTCTCGCCTCTCTTTCCTCTCACCACTCTCCCCCTTTGCCGAAGGTAGCAGTGACGACTTCAGCTTCTTAGCCAAGTCTTCTGTGTTCTTGAACACACTGTGGAAGGACAAGCGTTCAGGGTTAGTGGGTAAAGAACTCACTCAATGTAAAGGTTTATTACATACAGCCTTTCTGCATGATCACATGGTCATGATGTAAACGAAGTCCTTCACGGTGGTCTGATGCGAAACGCTCGGTTCTATAGAAGACTACACGGTCCGAATCGTTCACAGCGGCGGCGATAGGACGAGTTTAATGCCTCTAAACCTACATCGCAGGATGTAATGGGGCAGTGCAGGCCTAGCGGTCAGGACGTTGGCCTTGGGAACATAAGGTCACAGGTTTAAGTCTCAGCCCGGGTGCCACTGAGGTGCCCTTGAGCAAGGTTCCCCTACACTGCTCCTCGGGTGCTTCTCATAGCTGCCCACTGCTGCACGTGTGATAGGTTAAATGCAGAGGCCACATTTCGTTGTGGTGCACATTGTGTCACCACACGCAATGGGAAGGTTCACTGTTGGGGTGTGGACAGTGAATAAAAGGAGTGTTTTTGTGTTGTAAACACTGACCCCTGGTTCTATTCACCATTGTTAAGAAACCAGGCTGTGTACACGTCTCCACAGCTACGCGTTTCACATCAAACCCAAGAAGAAACTTGCGAAAGCAGTCCAATGCAGGTCAGCAAGCTGTGGTTCCTGTCAATATTACATGAGGCAACACTGCCCAATGAAACTCTAATGTGCCAGCGAGACCCAAATGCACTGGATGACGAGGAAAAGAAGCCCACACCCAAGTGGAGGCCTGAAATCGTGACCCTGCGTATGAGGGCAAAACGCCTGGAACACCCACCTTTCAAACGTCTGCAGGTTGGCCTCGTCTACATAGTCAGGCACGTTAACGGTCAGGTCTGTAACTTTGTCTGTGGCCGAGTCCTATCACGTGAAAGACAGAAAGGTCAGGAAAAATGCTCCATTGGCGCTATTCAGGCTATTCAGACTCACACAACTGCACATACGCACAGGGGCCTTTACCATTAAGTTGAAGATCAGGGTGGAATCCACTGTGATGGCCTTGAGCAGTAGGTTGGACTTGTCATCACTGGATCTGTATCTCAGCGTGTAGAGTTCCTTGCTCGCGTTCCAGGCTGCAGGAAGCAACTCGGACTTCTTCTCTCCATCTCGAGGCTGTGAGGGTGAAAGCAACTTGAGGTTTATTCTACAAACCGCTACCTTAGCAAAGGCGTAAACACAACAGCGCTCGGTTCTTCAGTGGAGCTGCTCCGAGCGGTTCACCTTTGCGTTCGGTCCGTCAACAGTAAACTCACATTCACCCTGAGTGTGTCTCGGCTCAGCATGAAGCTGGAAACCAGTGGTGCTGCAGGCGTCAGTGGCTGGGAGCCCTAGGGCCCTATTATGCACCAGTCAAATGCAAATGACCTCACAGAAAACCGATTTGGTTTACCAGGTAAACATGTCATTATAACAGCAAGCCACCACAGCTAAAGGTGAGGTGACTCAGGCCATTCTGATTGGTTTTCTGCATGTTACGCCCAAAACATACCAATAATATGGAGAGTTAGGAAAACCTTCTTGCACCTCGTGCTGGCGCAAGGTCAGCTATTTCTGCAGTCGGAATAGCAGAATGGGTTTGGACACGCCCATGCATGTTAGTAGCATCTTGTGCTTTATGCTTTGCATTAGATTGTCAAAACGGAGCCCAAAGAGAGCACAACTGGCCTTGTCCACTCTGGATGGGTGGGACTGTCCTTCACGCTGAGAAAGAGAGACCTTAAAATAGACCAGTTTAACTGCAAATACATGTGAGCACCCAGAGTTAGCACCATATGCACTAGTGGTTATATATTTTGGGCAAATCTCAACTGCAAAGCAGGTGATGGTGAATGGAACCTGGGGTCACGGTCCACAGCGCAAATATAGCCATTGTATTGCCTATCCAACCCCACTAGTGATTCTACACGTCTTCTGATTATATATATATATGCAATGATGACTGTAAACAGTGGTAAACCTGAACTGAATAAGTCGTCTTTGGAATCTACGTTGGCACACAATACCCTGCATGTATCCCTCCGCCATGAAGGGGTTTAGTTTTAGGCCCAGAAGCTTCTCTACACTCTGGCAAAACAATGTCTCAGGCATGTAGAAGGAGGCAGACGTCTGGTTCCATTCACCACCAGTGTAAACAGTTCTGACTTGGACTTGGAACAGGGCACTGAACTGAATGACTGACCGTTTAAATATGCAGATTGGTGAATTTAGTTTGTAGCTCTGACTCTGCAGCTTTGAAATGCTCACATTTCTCTTAAGGTGAGTTTCTGAGGCGCTGCGCCGCTGAGTTACAGCTAGCTAACATTAGTCTCGTTTAAATTTTCCGTTCCACCTTAAATGAGGCGTATGTCTGCGCTACTTAAGTTGAAAAGGAAAATTCCAGCAAGAAGCGGTCGAATATGGAATACATTTTAGGTTCCTGCTGCACTATACAAGCAAAAACGGCGAATTAGCGATTTTATTGTTTCCCATTACTGAATCGACGCCGAACTGTTGCTTTTTGCGCCATCGAGCCGTTTCGTTCGCTCACCTCATCTCCAGAGCCCAGACATTTATATCCGCGCTTTATGATCTCCCAGTGTGCGAAACACACAACGGCGTCCTGCGGAGATGTTATTGAAGCAGACACGCAGCTGTACAAGAGCTCCAGTCCTGCCATGATGCTGCAAAATTGCAAAGAAGCGAAACCAAAACAGTCTGAGCGGCTTTGTTTACATCGGTCCTTCTGTTGCGTTGGTCAATTGTTTCCGGGCGGAACGCAAGGACCGACTCTTTCGTTCCGGTATGAAACTCGCACGTTCTCACTTCATCGAGATTTACAGCACATCGCACATTCCTCATACGTTCTCTGTTTTTCATAACGACACCACAACATTCAGCTCTTTAAAAAAGTTCATTCGAAGTAAAATTTTCGAGTTTTTCCCCCCGTCTCGCCTGTAGATGGCAATGTTGTTTTTTGTAAACATGTCTACGTTCTGACCATTACACACTGATGCTGTCCTCATGTGAATGCATGTAGCATCATAATAATATCATGTAAATTAGCAGAATAAAATAATTAAAAATAATTAAAAATAATAATTATTTTTTGAGCAAGAAAAAACACAGCCCAGCTTTAAAAATTTTCTTAAGGGCCTAAGACTTTTGCACAATACTGTATATATACATTGTAATACACGTAATGTATAATGCAATTCATTGTGATGTTATACATTTGTGCCATTTTGCCCACACTAGCTCTACAATACAGTACAAATGTAAAGTAAAAAGTGACTATTTCTCATTGTGAACACTCTCAAGCACCACAACGAAACATGACCTCTGCATTTAATCCATCGCATGTGCACACGTGGAGCAGTGGGCAGCTACCAACAGTACCCGGGGAGCAGTGTAGCGGGACGGTACCTTACTCAAGGGAACCTCAATTGTGCCCAGGGACTTGAACTTGCGACCTACAGGTCTCAAAGGCAGCATCCTAATCACTAGGCCTCCACTGCCCGTTTAAAGTTTGTCCGTGAAGCCGGATTACATCCTACGTTACATCATCCTTAATGACTGTAACTTAATTATTTTTTCTTATTTAATTGAGGCCACATCTTAACAAACCTTAGCTTAATTCTCTCATTCCCGAAATGTGCTCATGTGACGCCACTACTTTGCTCCCTGCACTGGCTCCCCATCTCCGCTCGAATCAAGTTCAAGTGCTTGATGCTCATCTACAAGATCATCGATGGATCATCTCCCGGCTGCATGGAAACACTGATCCAGACCTACACACCCACCAGGTCACTCAGGTCAGAGAGGGACCAGCGACTGGAGATCCCATCCCCTCGTGGAACCAAGCACCCCTCCAGACTCTTCTCCTTCATTGTTCCTCATTGGTGGAACGAGCTGCTCAGTGACACTAGATCTGCAGAGTCTCTCTCCACGTTCAAGAAGCTTCTCAAGACTCAACTGTTCCACACCCACCTCAGCACAGAAGCCCATCGGTACCGTACCAGCTGTTGGTACCAGATAACTGACTGAACGTCCCACAGACAGTGAGGTTCCACCTGTAGTTCTCACTTGACATGAATAAATGTGAAGGTAAATGTACGTCATGGCCTTACTGTGTCATGTCATTCTCATGAACTGTTTGGTTCTGAAGACTTTTCATTTGTCTCTTTGAAAACTTTATCACTCTATCAGCGCCCGGGGAGCAGTGTAGAGGGACGCTACCTTGCTCAAGGGGACCTCAGTGGACCCTCTGTTTAAGGTCCTAACCACACAGGCAGTGCTGATATAGCCACACCCCCCAACATGCTGAAACAGTTTACACTGCACTCTGGGAGCTGTAAGAACCCAGCTTCATAGGTTCTGGCATAAAATTGCTCGAAACCTCTAGAACCTGCACTGCAAATTGTCCACATGTTCACTTCTGAATGTTCATGTACTAAGACCCCTTCAATTCCTACAATGTCCCCGGTCACCACAGATCATCTAGTCCAGGCAGCAGACAAAGCCTCAGTAACCCAAACAACGCTTGTTTACAGTGACATCTCTTTTACCCACAGATAGGGCACAAATGAGCCCCCCTGCCCACCCCCCATCCCTTCTCCCATGGTTTGCCATGCTGAAATAAATCATTAAACAACGCGGTCTCCAGCTCCATCATGGGTCTTCGCCCGACTCTCTCAAACCAACAGGAATGATAACACAGCCATCTGGTTTGACTTGCGCTCCATTGAAAACACATTGCACAGAAGTTAATTTCAGAAGCTGCGTCTGCCATCCAGCCCGGGCCTTGTTATAGGCCAAGTTAATTTACGGTGTTTACAGAAGGCCTTTGTGAACTTTCGCCAGCCACTGCGAGCTCGAGCTCTGGACCCTTTCTCCCGTGGGGGCCCTCTCCAGCTTGCCATTGACTATACGTTCAGTTTGCACTTGAGTCTAATCTGCATCACTGGGTTCAGCCCACTCTGCTCAACGCGATGCCTCATCATGCAGCGAGACTCTGTACCAGCTTAGATGAGCGTACAAGCAGACCACAGGGAGCGCTCACGTCCTCTACTCAACTCTCGGGGCCGAGAAGGACGTCGGGTCAGGTCTCCAAGTTGTGGAGACGGTCTCCCAGCCACGGGTGTTACAACACTGCGAGAGCGGGGCCACCGTGTTCGAGGGACTCCAGCCGGGTCACTAACGAAACCCAGACGCGATGTGTCATTATCGTAAAAAACGAGCACCGCGCTCTCACGTCAAAGCCAGACGGGCCCCCGCGCTGCCACACGACCCTGAGCGGTGCAGTAACGAGCAGCTGAAGCGGCTCCGGGAGAAGAATGTCTTTAATGGCGAACATGTGACTTATGATCCACCTCTCATGACGTGACGTTACCGTAAATGGCCCCAGATTGACCGCGTGCATCAAATTCTTACTAATACCCGACGCTCTGAGGATTCAAAAGCGTCATCTGGAACAATGTGATCATCTGATGGTTTGTACTGTGATTATCCACTCGGGTCGATGACACGTGCTGAAAAACATGGTCAGACAATGCTGTGGAAAAGTTTTAAGCTGTTTTCCTGGGCAGTGAGAGCGTATTTGTCCGTAATACCGGACACAACCTTAGAATCAGGAAAATAAACACAAGCAGGCCGACCACGCGTTCAGCCCGACCGACCCACACACCACCACACATCACCTAGGCTCCCAGTCAGGCCGTGCTGTCGACTAGGTCCTCTACTACATTAGGACTCATACACATATAGGAGCCACCCCCTCCATTTCTGATCTACTGTCCAGTGGGGTCATTTCTGCATCCAGTGTCGGCCAGAGGAGGACGGGTTCCTCCCAAGGTTTCTTCGTCCAGCTCAGGGCGTTTTTCCTTGCCTCCGTCGCCTTGGCTCCTTATTAGGGGCTCAGACCCAGATTTTGAACTGAATTTAAAGTAGTGGGCAGTGGAGGCCTAGTGGTGAGGACGCTGCCTTTGGGACCTGAAGGTTGCAGGTTCGAATCCCTGGGCACCACTGAGTGAAAGTGAAAGTATTTGTCATTGTGAACACACTCAAGCACCACAACACATTTACCACGTGCACACGTGGAGCAGCGGGCAGCTATCGGGGAGCAGTGTAGTGGGACGGTACCTTACTCAAGGGAACCTCAGTGGTGCCCAGGGACTC
>JBBPDA010099826.1:0-11450 GCA_037974385.1 Arnoldichthys spilopterus
GCTACTGTGGTGTAGAAAGTGATGCTGACTCTGATAGAAAGGGGTCAGAACACACAGTGCAGCACAGTCAGAGCTGCGCCAGCAGCAGGAGGGACACACTCAGCGTTAGGCAGGTGGTCCTAATGTTATGGCTGATCAGTGTATAATGGGCAAGTGGTCTTGCAGGTGACCTTCATTCAGGTTAGGGGCAAAGGGCAAACCGTGCAAATGTAATTCTTCACTAAACTACTCCTTTACAGCTGTGTGTGTGTGTGTGTGTGTGTGTGTGTGTGTGTGTGCGCACGCTATACGTACCCTAAGTATTTGATGGCGTGTGCCATCGTGCAGGCCTGTCGAGTGGACGATGCTTGGTAGGGGTTTTTACACACATGTGGGTGTGGCCCTCTGTGGGCGAGGACAGACAGCCCTCGTGACGTCACGAGGAGACCGAGGCCAAACAGGGCTCTCACTCCCAACATCCACCTGCACGCGGCGCCTGGAACACAGATATTAACACAGCGTTCACACCACAAACACAAGAGGAAACACACTGATCTCACCCGCTCACAGCAACGTCACAGTGTCGGAACATCTTCTCACGCTCAGGTGATGTTCAGCTCCTCGATGATGACACTTCATCAACGTTCGCATGCAAACAGCCCAGCGCTGCAACCAAAAACACTACCGATGTCTGTTTCCCCTGCTGGAGGTCATCAGGAGGTCACGGGTTCAGTCCCTGGTGGTGCAGCAGCCAGCTGTGGCCAAGTCTCTCTCTCTCTCTCTCTCTCTCTCTCTCTCTGGGTGGGTAGGGTGGTCCTCCCTCCCCCCATCACTCAGCATAACTCTCTCTCTCTCTGGGTGGGAAGGGTAGTCCTCCCTCTCCCCCATCACTCAGCATAACTCTCTCTCTCTCTGGGTGGGAAGGGTAGTCCTCCCTCTCCCCCATCACTCAGCGTAACACTCTCTCTCTCTCTCTCTCTCTCTCTCTCTCTGAGTGGGTAGGGTGGTCCTCCCTCTCCCCCATCACTCAGCATAACTGTATAACTGTCCTCTCTCTCTCTCTGAGTGGGTAAGGTGGTCCTCCCTCTCCCTTATCTCTCAGCATAACTGTCCTCTCTCTTTCTCTGGGTGAGAAGGGTGGTCCTCCCTCTCCCCCATCACTCACCATAACTGTCTTCTCTCTCTCTCTCTCTCTCTGAGTGGGTAGGGTGGTCCTCCCTCTCCCCCATCACTCAGCATAACTGTCCTCCATCTCTCTGGGTGGGTAGGGTAGAAGGGAGAATCAGACAACAGGGACTGTGGACTGCCGAGCAGCTGAAGTCTGGTTTAGGGGGTGGATTGTATTGAGGCGGCATGAATTTTCTTTTAACCTCCTCAGTATTTCATGTTATGGTCCTGAAGGTTTCGCTGCAGTGTCAGGTACTGCAGGGCCACTAGTTCAAATCTCAGGTTGAGCTTTATGTTGGGATGGGATGTAGTACCACGATATCGACTACTCCTCTGCCTGAGGCTGCCGTGCCCTTGATGTAGAAACAGAGGCTCAGAGAGCTCTGCTACATGTCAACCGCGTTTCTCCTGCAAGCCTTGAAAAAGAGCAGAGTCTCCTGCAGCCTAACCCAATACAATAGACCCGTCTGAGGACAAAACATCACTTCAGCTTAAAAACAACACCTTAACAAGAACAGAATATATATTTAAATGAATTAAAAAAGAAAATGCAGATTAGGACTACATCTGGACTGGGCTGATCCACATTAAATAAGTAGGTGTGAACGCAGCCGAGATGCATTTAATCCTGATTTAAACCTGATCCACGTCAGTGGGTCTGAGACGCATCCCAGCCACATTATAGCAGTGTAAACAGTGTCTCGGTGACACATTCCATATTCAAACACCTCTCCCAGTGCTGTAACAGTGCCCCCTGCTGTTCTACTAATGGAGGAGAACACCCTCCGGACAGCCGCCACTTAATATAGACATCGCTGCTCGTTCAGTGCCGTGAGTCCCTCCTCTGAGTGTCCTCTGAGCCAGTCAACACAAATAAAGATCCAGCTTGTTAAAGCTCTGACACCAGCTTGCCAGCAACTTAACAAGAGCAATGGCGAAAAAACAAAGACGAAGGACAAAATAGGTCAAAAAACCAACCACCCGTACAATCGTCGTACAAACCCCACCCCCATCACCAAACTGAAAACACCTGCTTCATTTGATGAATCGACCCCTCCCCATCGACAAAAACACAATCCCCGTCAAAAAAGTGAAAACGCTGGCAAAATAAAGGTCCTTGATTAGGCAGATAACCCGCCAAAATAACCACCCACTTACCTGAGTAAGTGGAATGGGTAGAGTGGTCCTCCCTCTCCCCCCATCACCCAGCATAACTATGCTCTCTCTCTGCCAAATGCTGTAAATGGGTAAGGTGGCCCTCCCTCTCCCCCATCACCCAGCATAACTATCCTCTCTCTCTGCCAAATGCTGTAAATGGGTAAGGTGGCCCTCCCTCTCCCCCATCTCTCAGAATAACTGTTCACTGTCTCTCTCTGGGTGGGTAGGGTTTAAAGAGTGAGACCCTCGAACCCTCAGTAGGCCCTGCATAAGATGCCAGGATGTCACTGTGATAAATATTGGCCCATGAGCTCAGGAAGACGTCTGAAAATCTCTCAGTGTTAATTATGGGGGGAATTTCTAAATCCTGAGCATCTATCACACGGCAGCATCATGTCCTTTTCTTTTTCTTTCCCGAAACACACGCTCGCACTTGACCTTTTGAGCCGTCTGTCAGTCAGCACCTGTCTGTCCGTCTGCCCTCTAAAAGCTGTTATCCAGGAGGAGAGAGAAAGAGACAACGCTCTCCATGGTAACGCGGCTCGCCTCGCTCCACTCTGCTGTGCTCGGCCTGAGAGTTGCAGCCGCACACTGAAGATGACCTTTGTGTGAGTGGCATCACTATGGCAACCACAGACCAATTACTGAGCACCGTACTAATTAGCCAGGCAGCTCGTGACTGCATGGAGAGGGGGAGAGGGAGGAGTGTGATTTGTCTTGAACGCACACACTCGCAGGCAAGCGAAGTGTGGGAGGACGCACAAGCACACACACAGGCACACACACACACACACACACATACACACACAAGAAATAATTATGCACATATAATAAAGCAGCTAACCATTTAATCATCATGTTAATTTCACTCGAAAACACAGCAGGATCCCGCAGACAAAGTGTCAATATTTTCTCAGCAGGCCCCGACAGACACTCTGCCTAATGTATGTAATCAGCATATGAAAAAAATCCCATATGAGGATTTGAACATATACTAGTACAGTAGGTTGCCTTCATGCTGCTGAAACTGCCCTGTCTGTGGAGCACTGCGAGTTCTGACCCCTTTCTATCAGAGTCAGCATCACTTTTTGTGCAACAGGAGCTTTGGGACTGTACCAGATTACCCTTCACTCCCCATCATGAATCAGTGACTCTTGGGTGCCCATGTCCCTGGCACCAATTGACCAGTTGTCTACATTTACATTTACATTTATTCATTTAGCTGACGCTTTTATCCAAAGCGACTTCCAAGACGTGGAGCAGAGTAGTGGGACGGTACCTTGCTCAAGGGTACCTCAGTAGTTCCTGAGCCGGGACTTGAACCTGCGACCTTCAGGTCCCCAGCGCAATGTCCTGACCACTAACCACTGTCCTTCCTTAAATCACTGCACATTGCACACCTGGAACACTCCACAAGACCTGCTGTTTTAGAGATACTCTGATTCAGTTGCCTAGCCATCGTAATAAGGCCTTTGTCAAAGTGGCTCAGATCTGTTCTGCCAGCATATCAACTTCAAGAACTGACTGTTCACTTGCTACAGTGCCATTGTAACAACATAACTCAACAGATGCACCGATGTGAGATTCGTGGGCCAATCACTGTCCCCTTACTTGCCATAGTGGATCCATCAGCAAAGGGGTCGACCACCACTCAGATGTGTGTGTGTGTCAAGAGCCTGAACAGCTTACAGCAGGAAACCCGATCTTTCTAACTTGAATACATTAACCCAATAATATGTGCTTCTCTGTGTAACGGCCCCTCCTCTCCTAATGGCGTCTGTAATCAGGTTATTACTGAGGGAAGGAAGCTGTGGCTCCTCTCCTGTAGTCATTCTCACCCAAATCCAGCTTATCTTTTCCTTATTCCTGTACCTCTTTTTAACTACACCGGTGCTGGTTCCAAATCCAGAACGGGTTCTGAGCTTTTCTATCAAGAAAAGACTAATGCTGATGCCAAAAAGCACCAGTGTTGCATCGTGTTCCGCCTCCCTGCTGAGATCTGCATACTCCTCGTGGGAGTGAGCACCGACTAAATGGAAACCGCTGGATATCGATTTCTAGGTATTGTTTAAAGGGTGGTGCGGTGGTTAGCGCTGACGCCTCACAGCAAGAAGGTCCTGGGTTCAATCCATGGGCCGGCCACGGGTGCCTTTCTGCGTGGCGTTTGCAAGCTCTCCCTGTGTTCCCGTGGGTCTCCTCCGGTGATGGGTTGGCCTCCTGTCCTGGGCGAACCCAGTAGTCAGCTGTTATTGGCTCCAGCTTCGCAGTGAACCCGAAATGGGGAAAAATGGTTTGGAAAATAAATGAAAGTATTGCTTGAAAGGTAACAATAGTTTTGGCCAGGTTCTTAAATGATACCTTTAGACTTTCTATCATTTTTACTGTCGGATATTCATCATTTCATTGCCTAATCTCTTAATTTTCGATTAAATATGAGGGGGAGCATTATTCGGCAAGTCGAAGTTTTTGTAGCTGCTGAGATTTACATCCCCTGTTATTTCAGCCAAAATGAGCGTTACATCTATATAAATATACAGCATTAGGTTAAAACATCCCCAAATATGTGCTGATAACCTCATTTGATCTTAAACTTTAAGGGAAAAAATGGAGGTGGGTGCATTATCTGGCAAACTTGCTTTTATAGCTGCTGAGATATGCCCACTATTATTTCAACCAAAATCCTCGGCAGGCAGGCAAAAAAAAATGCAATAGGAGAGGCTACTGCAAGAGCTTCACCACTATTTTGCGAAAAACGAAAGCAGGAACAGTAGCTGGGAAAATAGTAGTGGTAATGCATCTGCATCAAGCATCGTTATTTGACCAATGAATTCAAAAATAACACCTCCCCTCTTCTGGAACATAGTGGTTGCCTGGCACTTTTGGACCGTTGCTAGGGATTTTTTGAGAGGAACTACCCACTGGGGAGCTTTGAACTACCTTAAGGGGAGGTTTTTTTTTTGCTTTTCATCTGGATCAATGTTCTCTTACGTCACTTATGGTTCCTCTAGTGTGAGAAATTACCAGTGAGCTTCAAATTCAGCACCAGCACTGACATCAGCATTGGATTCAGCATCAGCATCAGATTCAGCACCAGCACCAGATTCAGCACCAGCATCAGATCCAGCATTGGCAAAAGCATCAGATTCAGCATCAGCATCAGCACCAACACCTGCATCAGCATCAACATCAGATTCAACATCAGCACCAGATTCAGATTCAGCACCAGCGTCATATTCAACATCAGCACCAGCACCAGCGTCATATTCAACATCAGCACCAGCACCAAATTCAGCACCAGCATTAGATCCAGCACCAGCACCAGCATCAGATTCAGCATCAGTATCAGATTCAGCACCAGCATCAGCATCAGATTCAGCATCAGCATCAGTATCAGCATCAGCCCCAGTATCAGCACCAGCACCAGATTCAGATTCAGCACCAGTATCAGATTCAGCATCAACATCAGCATCAGCACCAGTATCAGCACCTGCACCTGCACCTGCACCTGCACCAGCTTCAGATTCAGCATCAGCACCAGTATCAGCATCAGCACCAGCCCCAGTATCAGCACCAGCAGCAGCTTCAGATTCAGCACCAGTATCAGATTCAGCATCAGCATCAGCACCAGTATCAGTACCTGCACCTGCACCAGCTTCAGATTCAGCATCAGCACCAGTATCAGATTCAGCATCAGTGTCAGCATCAGCACCAGTATCAGCACCAGCACCAGCACCAGCTTCAGATTCAGCATCAGCACCAGCACCAGTATCAGATTCAGCATTAGCATCAGTGTCAGCATCAGCACCAGCACCAGTATCAGCACCAGCACCAGCACCAGCCTCAGATTCAGCATCAGCACCAGCACCAGTATCAGATTCAGCATTAGCATCAGTGTCAGCATCAGCATCAGCACCAGCACCAGTATCAGCACCAGCACCAGCACCAGCCTCAGATTCAGCATCAGCACCAGTATCAGATTCAGCATTAGCATCAGTGTCAGTATCAGCACCAGTAGCAGCTTCAGATTCAGCATCAGCTAAGCACCTGTATCAGCACCAGCTTCAGATTCAGCATCAGCACCAGCACCAGCACCAGCACCAGTATCAGATTCAGCATCAGCACCAGCACCAGCATCAGCATCAGCATTAGCATCAGCACCAGCATCAGCATCAGCATCAGCATCAGCATCAGCAACAGCACCAGCACCAGATTCAGCATCAGCACCAGCGCAATAGAGAAAAAGCCATAACACACAAAACTGAAGCTGTGAGCATCAACTGGTCTCAATTTCAACACTGGACAGTTGGTAATGCTTCGCAAGGCCAGCGGTCAGTCATGGTCAGAACCCGGGAGCGGAGTAAGAGTTTATTAAAGAGAGCGAGATTTTCTTGGACAGCAAAGCTCAGGAGAAGCCTGAAGAGAAAGGGAGTTCAGCAGAAATGGGAGACGTTTTGTGTATACACCATTAAATAACACAGCCTCTCAGATTTCACAAGCAAAGGCGGGTGGGATTAAGGGCAGAAATTAGGTAGGAAACCCAACAGAGGAATAAAGGAGAAATTTGAAGGAGTTTTCAGAGTTACTCCGAATGGACAGCTAGCCGATTGGCCGTGAAGACAAACACAGCGGCCTTCCTGTTTCACCAGCAATGGTCTAGACATCACACACTTTGGGTGAGCCCTGCCTGCTCAGAGAGACTCCAATTCTCAGTAATCTTTGTGTTAACCCCACCACTGTCCACTAAGCGGGCATGACCCACAGATATGTAGAAGCCTTTTTGTAAAGAACCTATATACACCAATCAGCCATAACATTAGCACCACTGACAGGGAGGTGGAAACTTACTGAAACCTGCTTACACTAATGCTCCACAGTCAATGACATATCTAGAACTACCTATAGTCCAGAAGGACTAGAGTGATTCAAGTGGTGTTTTTCTGGACTCAGCATTGATCAGACTGAGCAGTAAAAGTATATCATCACTGCAGCACTAAGAATTACATTAAGTTACATTAAGAGGAACCAAATATTAAAGACGTGTGCTTTTAGTTCCTGGAAATAGTTAGAACTTCTCTGAAGACCTAGAAGGACCTGAGGTTTCTCCTGCATTAATACCATAGTAACACAGTTATGTTACATTTACAGTTACATTCTGTTCTTCATGTACAGGTTTGTTTTTCTGGTTCAGGGTCAGAAACAAGAGGTTTTTTTCCAAAAATCACTACAAAATATCTCTCCTTCCACTTACAAACACTCATACGGTGTTGATTTGAATAAATTCAAGTGTGGACTGATCAGCCATAACATTAACACCACTGGCAGGTAAATAACATTGGCTCCTTAGTTATTTCATTATAATGGCACCTGTCAGGGAGGTGGGATATATTAGGCAGCATATGAACAGTCAATTCTTGAAGTTGATGTGATGGAAGCAGGAAAAATCTCCAAAACAGCAGGTCTTGTGGAGTTTTCCAGGTGTGCAGTAGTTAGTACCTACCATAAATGATCCAAGAAAGGACGACTGGTCAATCGGCAACAATAGTTCTTAGTATAAATGGGCAGCAGCAGTTCCTTGTGTACATGTGCCATGATGACTTTAGATCAGTTCTTTGGCGGATAGGGCTGTTCATATGGGCTCCTCAGCAGCAGTGAGTGGGTTGAAAGCCGCAGAAACTTCAACCAGTAGGAGGGTATCAGGGTGGGTCAGGCTGGTCCACCTGGTCCGATCCTACTCAATATTAGGCAGTTAACGTTAATGTTATAGCTGATCTGTTGGCGTCAACAATCGGCCAGAAGGGGCTACCGTTGTTATGACATGAGCTACCTAAAACTGCATTACGGCAATTCTGTGAAATTTCAGGTCAGATTTGTTACTCAGTCTGGTCAGATTTGTTCTTTTCGTCCTCTGATACCAAGACTTATCTACTGGCGCTGTCCTGCTACTGCCTGTCGTCTCTGTTCCCACACTGCAGAGCGAAGACTGCCATGTTTCTCTGTGACAGGCCTGTGTCTCATCTGTATGTGGCCAACATTTTACAGCTGTAGTAGCTGGCCATGGCCAAAGCTCCTCCGCAGCACCAAGGACCTGTCACAGCACATCAAAGCTTAACGAGCGGACAGAACCGAGGCCTGGCTGGGGAACAAAGGCCCAGTCTATGATCCATACCTGCTCTCCCTCTCATTCTGTCTCTGCAGCACAGCTGCGTGAACATTCTCGCTTACACGCTGCCAGAGCATCCTTCAGAGGGTTTGGAGTGACTCATGCTGGATCAGCTCACAAAAGCGGGGGCTTAGAGGAAGGGGGAAAACTTTGGGCCGTTGCTACGGAGATGGCTACAGGGTGCCATCCGTCAACCCAAAAAGCAGGGATTCGGTTCGCCACCTGCGTTTTCAGTGGGATGGAACGACGGCGAGGGCACGCTGAGGCCATGCACACACGTCTGAAGCGGAATAATAAAGGGGCTTTCGCTCTGTTGTGAAGGTGCAGCTCCTCTAAAGGCATCGCTGCAGCTCCAGGTGGGACTTTTTCATGCATTTTCTAAAATATTTTGTAGTTAAATATACACTCTATGGTTATACAATGAATCTTTTGAATCATTTTAACACATTACACCGATCAGCCATAACATTAACGCCACTGGCAGCAAGTGAACAGTCAGTTCTTGAATTTGATGTGCTGGAATCAGGAAAAATGGGCACGTGTAAGGATCTGAACTACTTTGACAAGGATCTAACTGTGATGGCTGTAGGAGTCAGAGCATCTCCAAAACAGCAGATCTTGTGAAGTTAGTAGTTAGCAGTTTGCAGTAGTCAGTACCTACTAAAAACGATCCAAGGACAGAAAACCAAGGCTCACTGATGCATGTGTGGAGGCTAATCTGTCTGGTCTGATCCCATAGAAGACCTAAAGCGGTATAATTAGTGACACTTACTCTGATAGAAAGGGGTCAGAACACATAGTGCACCACAGTCAGAGCTGTTTCAGCAGCAGGAGGGACCTACTCAATATTAGGCCGGTGGTCTTAATGTTATGGCTGATTGGTATATATTCTATATTGGGGGTACTTAAACTTTATATTCAACGGTTCAAATCTGATATCAAGATAAGGTCAGAGGTCCAGAACAACTAGTGAAAAGCAAATGACTTTTATTAAATTTACTGGCACTTACAACGAAAAGGAAGAGCATTTTGTTGATTCATAGGACATTTTTAACTGCTGAAAGCTCACCAGTTTCCTGGGGAAATTGCTAAATCATAGTGCTTTGAATCATAGTGGCGTTTCACACGTCCACTCTACTCCAACGTTCTCTGAACAAATTAAACACATGTGCCTCATGCTGGCACATTTTGATACTGCCATGCTGTGACACCTTCTCCACTGCTTCACTGCTAATGACACCGACAGAGGACGCTAGTATCTCACTCTCTCGTGCCCACAGTATGGCCTGTGAACGCCTTTTAGCCCTTTGCTAATGCTAACTGAAGTTGCATGCAGTGTTGCCAACTATCTCCTACAGAAAGTAGCAGAAGTTTACCCAGGAACTCGCTAGATCTTCTGCCAAAAAAAAAAATCACGTGGTGGTCTTCACTTTCTCCTCAATACCCAATATGGACGTGTTTTGTTGTAGCTCAGGGGTCTGAAAAGTCATTAGCGATAGCAACAAAGTCGCTAAATCGGCAAAACTGGAAGCACGTCAATCATGCGTCATACATGTGCCCGCTGTCAATGTTGGCATGCTTAAATTTTTTTCCCGGGTCACTGGAGCCAGGGACGTCATAAAAAAATTTCTATTATGAATATATAAATATTTACCAAAATAATAATTTATTGATGAGAATAAAAAATGTTTTGAATGTAGTAAACACACTTTATTGCAATGTACCAGTACATTCCCTATATAACGTGTGGCCTGGGGCTGGACTGGCTTGTCATTAGGTCCTGAGTGCAGACTTTGAGAACCACAGAATACTACACCATACAATTGTGAAATGTTTTAATTGGGGGAAATATAATAAAGATATCTAATAATAATAATAATAATAATAATAATAATAATAATAATATTAATCATAATCATAATAATGGCAAAGCTTGTACATGGGCTCTCTTAGTACTCAAACCTGTCAAGCCTGTACTCAACCAAGTCTGAAGGAATGGATTTTTTGGAAAAAACAGCCTTTGAATATCACATTTGAATTGCAAGTGAAATCCAGGTTTGAAAAAAAATCTGAATTACATATTTTTCAGTTCTGAAGCATGCTTTCAACTTCATTCTGTCATAGATTAAATGCTGTACAACCCAATGTAACAACTACAAATGTGCAATTAACATACTGTATAGATATTTTGGCAGCACTGGTATCGTACTAGATGCATAAGCATAAGAAGATATGAAAGTATGAAAAAACAGAAACCTACCAAGCCTAATCCACATGCTTAGACCCCTGTGAAAATACCATAAGGGTTCAGCAGTAGATCAGGTTCATGTGGGTTCATGTGGTTTTTTCTGTGTGTGTGTGTGTGTGTGTGTGTGTGTGTGAGTGTGTATATGTATGCTAAACCTCAACTAACAGGATATCACACACCTAGACAAAGTTCTGAGAAACAGAGTGAGCATTAAGGAAATGAGGTCTGATGCACACATGCAAACTAGATCTGGGACGATGTTACTTCACTCAAACACACAGCTTTAATAAAAAAAAAGCACATAAGACCACCAGGACAGTGAGCATCCTTAAAACTGTCTGTCCCAGGATCAGGAGGAGGGACTATTTCTAATACTGGTCGTTCCATAACAATGACCAATTCACTCAATGTTCCTCACACTAAAACAAGGCAGAGGAGAACTGGATTGGTGGGGTGCTGGACTGGAGGAGAACTGGATTGGTGGGGTGCTGGACTAGAGGAGAACTGGATTGGTGGGGTGCTGGACTGGAGGAGAACTGGATTGGCGGGGTGCTGGACTGGAGGAGAACTGGATTTGTGGGGTGCTGGACTGGAGGAGAACTGGATTGGTGGGGTGCTGGACTGGAGGAGAACTGGATTGGTGGGGTGCTGGACTGGAGGGGAACTGGATTGGTGGGGTGCTGGACTGGAGGAGAACTGGATTGGTGGGGTGCTGGACTAGAGGAGAACTGGATTGGT
>JBBPDA010099837.1:0-11450 GCA_037974385.1 Arnoldichthys spilopterus
TATATGCATATTGTATACACACTGATGAGCCAAGTATTACTGCTCACTGGTGGTCCTTTGTGGGTCCGGACCATTGATAAGGTAACAAATGATGGACTACAGTGCATAATTACAAAGTGCATCCATAGGGTCTCTGGAGCTGATAATTCGGATAAGGCTGGTTGTCCTATTGAAGTGACTCATTTTACGTATAGAGTCATTTTTTGGACAAAAACCTGAATGTTATTAACTATCTAGTTATATGAACAGTCAGTTCTTGAAGTTGATGTGCTGGAAAAAGGCCCTATTGTGATGGCTAGATGACAAGTCAGAGCTTCTCCTAAATGGCAGGTGTTGTGGAGTGTTCCTGTTATGCAGTAGTTAGTACCTATAAAAAGTGATCCATGAAAAGGACAACTGGTGAACTATTACATATAATATATTACATGTAATGTATTACATATAATAAACACCTAAATGTAGTAATAATTTTCTGAACTACCAAACCTGAATCTCAACCTCAGTAACCAATTATAAACTGGGTTGTTCTTTATGTTTCAAAAAATGAAACGTGGAGCTTTTATGAAAAGCAAACATGTACAAAGAGAAACACACATGCACACACACAGAGTAGGCCTGCACCATTGATTTTCACTCCAATTGTGTTTACTTGCTACAAATTGCTAAGAAGACAACTCCCTTGAGCACACACTGGAACCATTTTGCGACGCTCTGCACAAATCAATTGCGTGTGACCCAAGAGATGTCAATTGCAACTTAATTAATGATGTGCAAGCATCCAAAAAAATGTGGTGGTCAGAAACGTCCACTAATCGCCTCCTGAGTTCATACATTTACATTTGAAAGCAACTCTTTGTCATTGTGAACGGTACCTTGCTCAAGGGTAACTCAGCGGTGCCCGGGCCGGGATTCGAACCTGCAACCTTCAGGTGCCAAGGGTAGTGCCCTAACCACTAGGCCACCACTGCCCGCTGCTTTATAATTACATTTATTCATTTGGCTGACGCATTTATCCAAGGCGACTTTCAGGACAAAGGAAACAATCAAGAATTCGCATTGCACAGAGTAATACTGAAGGTGGTGCTACAAGGAAGACCAATGCATTTCTCATAGTTGTAAAATAAATAACAGATCGCAACTACTAAAATACATACATATGCCAAGTGCTTACAGTAACTACCGACATGAAATACTGCAATAAATACATATACCAAGTGCTTATACTACTACAGAGAGCAAATTCAATAGATATATACATATGCCAAGTGCTTACAGTAACTACAGAGAACCGCTACAACGGATACATATGCCAGGTGCTTACAAAAACTATTACAATATATCAGTTGGCAAGTGCTACAGTAAAACTAAGTGGAACATTATTATATGGGGGACATCCAGTCAGTTATCAGGTAGCAGTGGTTCATATGTGACCATTAGGCTTATGGGCTGAGGTGGGTGCAGAACAGTTGAGTCTTGAGACGCTTCTTGAATGTCGAGAGAGACTCAGCTCATCTTGTGTCACTGGGCAGCTTATTCCATCATTGAAGAACAATGAAGGAGAAGAGTCTGGAATGGTGCTTGATTTCACAAGGGGATGACCTGGTGGGTGTGTAGGTCTGGATGCGTGATTTCATGTAGCTAGGAGATGATCCATCGATGATCTTGTAGGTGAGCACCAAGGACTTGAACTTGATTCGAGCGGAGATGGGGAGCCAGTGCAGGGAGCGAAGTAGTGGTGTCACATGAGTGCATTTCGGCTGGTTGAAGATCAGCCAAGCTGCTGCAGTCAAAACTGGGGCACATATCTACAAGGCACCTTTGCCATGATAATGTTTGTGATTTGGTGACAAAATGGACAGTTCTGGGCCTCAAGTCTGACTGGCTGAGCTGCACTGTGAACCTATGACCTCCTGACAATAGAAGTTCAGTACAAGTGATGAAAAACCACAGAGCTGTGAATGGAACTTTGCACTGCTTGAAAGGGAGCATTGAGTGAATTGGTAGATGTAGAAAAAATCTCCAGTGTTTGGTATGAATTTTCAGACTTTTCAGTTTGGTCTAAACCAAAGTTGTAAGTAGTAGGTGCAAAAGGGTCCTCTGACCATGGTCCATACCTCACTTAAGCTCCTTTCACACATACATTGAAAGCCAGGACTTTTACAGACATATAAAGTTATATGTGTGGACCCAAAGGTCCAAGCCATTCAGACTGGACACACTTTACTCCGTATAATGTCCACCTGCTACTCTCGCAACTTTGCAAAGTGGAAGCAAAACTACCTGGACCTAATGTGACCAAAAAAACATGAACCTTGTTTTGGACCTCGGTCGGGACCTTTAGGTGTGAAAACGCCTTTAGTTTATCTTAAATACCATTAAATCTGAATTTAGACTGAGGCTGCGCTTCAAACAGCTTCCCATTTCCATTATTCTCTGTTGGAGATTAGCATTAAGCAAGTACTTTATAAGTTGTTCACCCAGTAGTATGAACTCAGGTTCAGACTGAAAAAAAGCAGTTTTTTGACATTTTTTGTCTTGTTTTGTTGTCGTATTTCTTTATGTCTGTATACTTTATTTAATTTTTTTTTTTGGTTCTTTAGACCTTGAGTCTGTTTGATTGGAGTCTGCTTGCAGATGGTGTTTGTTATATATTGGTGGGCTAGTGCTAGTTCAGAGCCCACCCTAATTGTAACACGTTATCAATTCACTTAGCCCCTTTCATGGATCCACTGACTCTAAGAATAAAGATATAAGAGTCTATTGTCATGTGCACAGTAGAACAAGCAGTTACACTGTCCAATGAAATTCTTGCTTTGCTAAAACCAAAAATGACAACGGCTATACCCAGGGGAGGTGTATATGTGAATCCAAATGTTTGAGTCATTCAGACCAGACATTAATAGACTTTACCCAGCCGCCCCCCTGCTATAAAGTCTATGTAAGGTCCAATTGCATCCATGTGTGAATAAACCTGGAAGTTTTGGTGATTTTTTTTACAACTGGTTTGAAACCAGAAGAAAACAAACATCTGAGGGTGGAGAAGAAGGAAAAATGTCTAAAGGCAGAGAAGATGAGATTAGGGAGCCTCCATCCATAGTAGGAGAATTAGAAATCAACCAATAAATAGGAAGAACATAAAAAAACTGGGTTATGTATGATTACATCATGAACTGGCTACGTGACCAGAGTGAAATCCAAACCAAAGATGAACAACAAACCAAATGCACTGGGTGTGAGAACATGTCTCACATGGAAACGTTCTAGACATGTGCTACATGGGTGAACGGGCATATCCAGACAATGTCCAGACTTGATTCTTTAGATATCGGATGTGGAGTGAAAACAGCTATATAGCAAAAGGAGAGAGATGTATGAATAGACCTCAATTAGGCCTGTTACAATAAGTGAATTTTCATGTATATTGATTTATTGGAAATAATCATTCACAAAAGTCAAAACATCCAATATTTAAAACATCCTACACCGACTGATAGTGTGATGAATGACTAAAAAAACAGGCAAAATTTCCAGCTCCTTTGGGCCAGGTTTCATTGTTCGACTAAAAAATCAAAACGAACAAAAATATACTATTACTTGAGGGTGTAAGTTATTGCACCACGGACATTTACAGCTGTCAGCATCTGAAACCGCTATCAGCAAGCTAACTTTATCATCATCCTAAAGCCCTGCTTGTTTAAGGCCATATGGCGATTCGGGCTACACATAACCTTATTGATTTGACTCCATTCAATTAGAGGAGCAGAGGGATGGAGGGGGTTGAAGATAAGTGCAGTAGGGGACGTGGAGCCGGGAGGAGGTCACTTTGAATTAGCAAGCCCCGGATACTACTGCCAGAACTCTATCAAACTGATTAGCCTGTAAGTGTTCCCTACTGCTGCTGTTGATCCTTCCATACGCATACTTATACACATATACCTACATAAGGTCATTGGCACGAGTAAGATGGAGGAGGGTTCCCAGAGCAAGCAGATGAGATTTTGGTGTTGGATTGATGCAGATAAACAAAACAAAGAGCACTGTCATGTCCATTTGAGCATGAGGTTGGTGACAATGTCACTGAGGATACTCTGATATCAGCTCATGTGTGTTTACTGTTGTCACAACTCTACCACGTTTATGAGTAGTATTTGGCACAAGGCCATCACAGTGGGGGTGTGTGTAATAGGATAATTCCAGGGACCCAGCACTGTAAGTGGACCCTTAAAGAACACAGTCGAAACATGAACATTATATTATATTGGGGGTTCAATATTATATTCTTTCATAGGACACAATATTTCCAGCTTGGCAAAAAAATTTCACAGTATGCTTTACTCTAAATGTAGGCAGTGGTGGTGTAATGGTTAAGCAGTTGCCCCTGTGACCTGAAGGTCGCTGGTTCAAATCCCAAATCAATACAAGTACCACTGAGATACCCATGAGCAAAGTAGCCATTCCCAAGCACTGCTCACTGGGTGTTGCCTGTGTTTGCTGCTCACTGCTCCTACATGGATGTGTTAAATGCAGTGGTCACATTTCATTGTTGTGTGGTGTGGTGTGTTCACAATGACAAATACTCACTCACTTAGGTGATCAGCCATGGCATATTTGGCATCTGATGTTTAAAAATGTTGGTTTTGAACTGAAGCTACAAGGCTAATGTAGCTAACTAGTGCTCATGGAACATTCATTATGGGATTTATTATCCCTGGCCAGACCAAAAAACTCACACAGCAACAAGCTTAATTGTTGTCACTCATATCACTAAGGTTAGCTGGCTAGCTTGTTGCTAACAATGCTAGTTTTCTTGGAGGTGTCCACATTTGTTCTATTTTGCAACTTGAAAGTGGTGCAATTCCTATGTCTAAGGAATGGCTTGACAAAAAATAGCAGTGTGGCTAACATGATATGCATGATGTCATTTGCACTACAAATGCTAAGCCAGGGTGTACCGCACATGCTGGTCTGGAAGATTGGGGATGAAAAAAACAATGGTGTAGTAGGTAGATTTTTTATTTGCGCTTGTATATTTTATTTGTATTTAATGTTCTTTTCACAGCTACTTGTATTTAATGCCAATTTCACAAGTTATCACAGTGATCTTTAGTCTGTACATTCATTTAAAGAAGTTTGTACATGGGCAAATCTATGTAAAGGAATAATAAAACAATTGTGTTACATTGCTATCATTTTGATTTCTTGCTTTATTATGTGTACTAAATACTTTAGTTTTTTTAAAATAATATCATTTCATGCTACAATTTTATCAACTTTAAATACACTCTTAATATTCTATATGTGCAATTTAGTGTGATATATAAGATACAGTAAAAAAGTTTACTATTACAGTAATACTTAAATATGATTTAAATAGTATGTTGCCAATGTGTTTTCAGTATATTAATAGAGAATTTAAAATATTGTTATTTAAATCTATTGACAGTGTGTTTAAGTAAGAATTAGACAGAAGAACACAAATTTAGTACACTGGATATATTAAATCCATATATTTATTATAACTTCACTACATTAAATATAAAGCTGGGTCAAAAAAGTCTGATAAAAGTATGCTAGAATTTGAGTGTGCTTAAGTATGTTAATACCATGATATTTAGTGTTTGTTAGCTACTTAACAGTGAAACCAGAAAGATAAATATAACAGTACAGCCTCTTAACTGACTGCATCATACAGTGTCTCTGTCATGTGTTTATAGCCAGCAAAGAAGAAATGTTAAATGTTTTTGGAATAATTAGCCTTTCTTAAAATTTAAATATTCAGTGCTCCTTCAGGGGTTACCACAGGCAAAGTAGCTACGCTATTGGTTGAAGAGGGGAATTTGTTTGTGAAAGTTCACCAAATTTGTACCTGACACAAAATTCCATGTGCAAAACAGAATCTCCCTAAAACTGTGATGAAATTTTGATCATTGCTGTGCAAATTTTTTACTGGCAAATCAAGTGTGACTGGTCCTTAATATTAATTGGTTCTGGTTCTGGAGCACCTGAAGGCCCTTGCCAGCAATAGCATGGCAACATGTCTTCTCTTCAATGCAATTTGTCATCTCTTCCCAAGAAGGCAGTGGCACACTCAGTTTTTAGAAGTGTTGGCACCAGCACTGAGCCTCTGGCATGATATAACACTGGTAACATTCGTAAGCAAAAAAAACCCCACAACACACCAACCATTGCAAACTAGCAGACCAGAAAGGTCCAGACCTCATCAAAACACTGAGAGGCATTAAAGGGGCTGAGAGACACCAAGAACCTCAATCTGAAATATCAGAGAAATCCAGTTTGTCAAAAACAATAGGAACCACCTGGGAGGTCAGCACAGTTTGAGAGGTCCAATCGAAGAGGAACCATTTGGAGAGCCCCAATCAGAGAGTTCAAAGAATAGACCTATGTGATCCAGTCTGTGAGGAACCATTGGGTACCATTTAAGAAGACAGAAGACATAGGGAACCCCATCTAATAGACCTTTTTAAAAGCTTGGGCTGGTAAGAAATGGTGTGGTGGTTCAATTCCACTATGTGGTCAGCACGTGTAAAGGCTCTTCTCTTTTCTCTTAGAGCCCTGCAGCGTAGCAATGACCACGCACAGATATACCGACCTTGGCTCCCTCTCCCTCTTTCCTACTCTCTCCCTCTCATACTTACTCTCTGTTTCTCAAACCACTGTGAATGGGGAACACACAAAAAAACAGCAGATTTTTACAATATGGATAGTAGAGGTCAGTTACACATTGTACGTAACTCTTTTTGGAACGTAACTTTTTAAATGTATTTTAGATGTTTTATAATTCTGCCCATTTTCCTGCATAATAAAAAATCTGAATTGTTCACAGAGGTGGTGACAGGAATCTGATGGGCATGAAGTTCCCTTGCAGAACATTATTACACAGACTGCATATGACTATGTTGCCTGACATTTGAGACACTGCTTTCTGATCCTTTGGAGAAAAGATTGAAGTGTATTTAGTTTATTTTATTATAAAACCCATTGATCCAGCGCCAGTCCATCCTAGTTACGTTGGGCCTCATGCCCACCAAGAGGGCTCCCGATGGCAAGAATAACATATATTTTATAATTATTTAATAGACAGGTCTATTATACATTTACAGCACAGAAAATTAAAACAGGCTTAAGCACTTTGTGGCAAATAATGTCACAACATAGTAAGTTTGACATAATATGGATGTAGCAGTGACAGCAGTTTCAAAGCTACTGGGGGCTAAACAACATTTACTTGACGATTTTATCCAAAGCGACTTCCAAGCCGTGGAGCGGGACAGTATTTTGCTCAAGGGTACCTCAAAAGTGCCTGACTTGAACCTGTGACCTTTAGGTCCAAAGGGCAATAGTCTAACCACTAGGCCTCCACTGCCCAACTAAGCTAAAAAGAAGATGCACTGCACTGATGGCAGATATAGAAAATTCACCTCAACTCAAGTACTGCTGTATCTGCCAAAGCTGATAAATTTTTTTAAAATACAGAAATTAGGATTTTTTTAACTTTAAAACTGTGAGAAATATATAAAGCAATATTTATTTCTATAAACTTAAAAATAAGGTTGATTTTAGCACAGCATCACCTAAACATTCTCTTTCTGATCACGAAAAAAATGCAACATTTCAAATATTTGTTCAAAATATCTGTGAAACATCTGTTTGAGGTCGATTTTTTTTTTTTTTTTAAGTAAATATCTGGTGATATCGATATGACCGATATGTTTTTTTTCGTATTGGGATTAAACACACAAAAATCAGCCTAAAGTAAAATAAAAAAAAAACCCCACTAAAACCGTGTAAAAAAATCTCAGGCTGGCTAAGGTCGATGATTTGTCAGTTTAAGATGAGAATTAGCATGTTTAGCATAGTAGCGTTTCTGACCATCAATGAATGTGAGAAGAAAGCAGCATGTTTCCTCGTGAGGACCAGGAAACGCCTTCACGTCTACAGATTTTCCTGTTTTCCTATCATTACGGGGACACTTGGTCCTCACAAAGAGTTAAATACATGTACAGTCAGACACGCACACGCCCACACCGCCCTTCTCTTTCCTCGAGGTTTCACACTCTGTGTGGACGACTGCTCCATCCGACACTGTTGGTGTGAAAAACGTGTTTGTATGCCTTTTTGGGGACTTTCCGCTGCAGTTATTCCTTGCTTAGCCGGTTAGCTCAGACAGCGGCGTAAACTGTGCGAGGCGGCGACGTCGTCCGTTCAACTTCGGACTTAGCTCGACGTCTCGAACGGACACTTCAAAAAAAGAAGATGCTGTTTCACTCTCTCATATTCTCTTTCACTCTCCGACACACACACAGCTGAACCGTGTGTTTTAGGACGTCTCCAACTTCCACATCTCCTCAACGGTGGATGCTGCTGCTGTCCTCCTCCTCTCCGTACCACTGGGGCATCACTGTGGGTCCTGCTTCATTAACGAGCTTTTCCAGACATTTGTGTTTTTTACTTTACGTTATTACTCGAGTCTGTGTCTGATTTAGCTTAACGTTATCTTTTAAAACCGAAAGAAGATGTGGACGGCGCTGACCCATCGCTCCCCAGAAGTAGCGCTAACTCTCAGGCTGATCACCGGAGCGTCGCCGAACGTGGACGAGGTGAGTTTCTCCAGGGAAAAAAACTGACTTTCACTGAGCAACGACGACTAGATACAACTGCGGGGTGAAGAAAAACAACATTATGACAGGTCGGCAGGTTTTGATGGAGTTTTTTTATGTTGTAATGTGTTTATTTGAACGTTAACAGTGGGCGAATATAACGGGGTTTGTTCTCAATAACATATTCATGCACTGCAAGTGTTCACTACTTAGTGAATATAATGATCAAGTTTGTGCAGCGTTTTTCCTCTGTAAACTATCTAAAGCTTAATACACGCTGCTTATTATTACCGTTAAAGTAAAATTTTACCTATTTTCAACAATTCCTCTACATTTAATTGTTGAAGTGTAAATAAAGTCAGTGGAGTTTAATTGGGAACAATCCCTTTTTAGAAGCAAGATTTCACGACGACGGTGATAGGAACCAAACGTCTGAAAGGTTAAATCTCACCAGCTAACAACAAACGATTTTTCTGTGTCTTCAGGAGTTTTTAGTTGTTGACCAGGATGGTGGTGGTGATGGTGGTGTGGTATGGAGGCAAAAGTGTGATTCACTCGTTCAGCCGCGTTTTGGTTTTGTTTGTCGACGGGGGATGGGGGGTTGGGGGTTAAGTTTTTTTGGCATATATTGCCCTTTTCAAATATCACAAATTTCAGTGTTCAGACTTTCACAGACTATTTCTGTTTTTGTGCCATTTTTTGTTTGATTTTTTAGTGTGCTAAGGATCATTATCCTGTTTAAAGGTTCAAAATGTTCAAAACGGTCTGGGGCCTGGGAAAATTGGCAGTAATTTGAAATGTACACCACTTTTGAAAACATTTATTTAAAATAATTGAGAGACATTATTCAATTTCTTGCCTTTTCCCTGAAGACTTTAGAGAGTTCTTTAGATATCGGCACGGTGACAACACACGCTTTAATAGAAAAGAGAATTCAAGACCCTAGACGTCAGGTTGAAATTGGGGATGCAATATTTTTTTAATATTCAGAAATTGGAACTACATTTACCTGGATTAGACCAATTCAACTTTATATACATGTAACTTATGTTTCTTTATATTAGTTTAGAAATGTAAGTGTTTTGGCATCACGTAAACATTTTGCTCTTACACAATAAATTCATCATTTAAATATCAGTTTGTAAAATAAGCTCATCTAAAACAAATGCTGCTTTTCTTTCTTGAACAACATTGACTGGGCAGTGTTTTTTTCCTTGAGAATGTTTAAAGTGTCTCTTTTGTGATTCTGTGTTCAAGGATTCCTTTTTGCAAGTGACAAGCTGATTTACAGGGAGAGAGAAAGTGGGAGAGAGAGAGCTCCTCCAAAGGTACAGTGTCTAAAATCCTACTGTGTTATTTCAACCTTTTCTTTAAAAATGTCCAGTTTGGACGAACCCAGCGGTCGTCTGTCTCTTTTCTAATCTCTTTATGACTTGAGCAGTTTTTAGGTTTTGAATACTCAATCTTTTTTTTTTTATAAATTTTTAACTATAATTTTAGTATGTTTATTAATTTCGTATAGTACTTTGGGGATGGCACGGTGGTGCAGTGGTTAGTGCTGTCGCCTCACAGTGAAAGGTCATGGGTTTGATCCCCAGGTTGGCCACAGGTTATATATTAACACCTAAATTACATGTAATTATTGTATAATTTATTTTTGCTTTGTATATAACTTATGCAATATATCATGTAACAAGTTAGAATTCGTTTTTTCAAATATTAACTATACTTATGAATGTAAACACACTGAGGTTTATTAAAAAATAATACAACAATTGAAATAAAATGAACAGTAATAATTGAACATTTCATATTTTACAATTTGTTTCTTCTTTTTCAAATATTACTGCGCATTGGCTTGTGTCTGTGTGTTAGAGTGTGTGTATGCGCCCGCATGAATGAATTAGCCTGTTCAGGGGAAAAAATAAACATAGAATAAAAATGCTTATTAAAATAATAAAATACTTAAAATCAGTACCATTACAATATATATTGACATAATTGATGCACACTGATTGTTATAGAGCGAATGTATACATATTTTACATCAAACATTTTAGAAACACTGAAGCTGTATTTTTCCACTCCAGGCTTGTGGGTGGGCTTATGGGTTGGCAATGTGTGTGTGGGGGGATTTTCCTCGTGGCCAATGGTCTAAACCAATGAGCTTGTCTGGATTTATGTCAACCTAACCACATGTTTTGCTTAGCAAGGATTTTTTGTCAGTTTATCTGGCTTCCCAAATGAAGAGCCAACTTCATTATTGGTTCAGGACTCGAACCTGCGACCGTCAAAGGCAGCGTCCTAACCACTAGGCCTCTACTTCCCAATTATCCGTTATCCACTGCTAAGTTAGTGCTTTTAGGTTTGTTGTCTTGCTAGTGTTGGGATTTTTGAAATCAGTGGTGTTTAAGGTAGAACTGAGAATAAGAAGCCAACTTCAGCTTCATAAAATACACATAGTGCAGTTACTTTAGTCGGCGACCGACTTGGTGAGTTTGTGCAGTGTTATGTTTTAAATATGTACAGATTTAGCGATTAGCTATGCAGCTGTTGATCTTCGTCTTCACCTCTGTACGAGTGATTGAGCTCAGCACCTTCAAGCTCTGAGTGTTTAACTAAAACTTGACTTTCAATACTGTGAGCGGCTCCTACATGACTATTGCCTTTCACAGCGCAACATGGTATTTGCTAGCAGCTGAGCTTCAGCCAACACTACTATGGATTTTTTAAAAAGGACAGATGGCCAGTCTGCCTGTCTGCCTGTCTATCTATCTATCTATCTATCTATCTATCTATCTATCTATCTATCTATCTATCTATCTATCTATC
>JBBPDA010099879.1:0-11448 GCA_037974385.1 Arnoldichthys spilopterus
CACCAAGATCCTAAACTACCAAAGAGAGGAAATTCCATATGCCAAGTTCTTATACTACTAATGAGAGAACTACAGTAGATGTCTGGTTTCGATCATCATCACTGTAAAGAGTTCTGACTCCTGTAGAACTAAGCTCTTCATATCAAACTACTCTAAATGACTGAATGTGTAGATCTTTTTTCATTCATCATGCAGAATTATTTAAGAAACTGACCGAATTCCCTCCCTTAGTGCGTTTTAAGCTAATTAGATGACAAAATATTCAATCAGCCAGGGTCAGAAAAATGATGCAGTGCTTAAAAGTTCTGTAACTGTCAGTTTGCTCAATTGTGTAGCTGTCCTACTGTGTTTTTGATTGACTCTGGCAACCCATCAGTTTATATTATCCAACTTTGGTCTATTATCTCAAGCTCAAGTCACATAAAACGAAGCGAAGGCCTCTCTTAATCTGCTGCAGTGTTTATATGGATGACCGAGTGCAATCAGCTCGTTAACCTCTGAGAAGAAGAGCAACAGCGGGTTGCCATATATGGACATGGGTTCCAGTGGAATAAAGTTGTGGATTGACCTAAAAAGGTTAAATGTGTTTAAAAAAGGCTTCCAGTATCAGGGGGCTTCTCTATAATAAATTTACACACACACACACACACACACACACACACAAGTGTGTTTAGTTTGGCATTTGGGGTCATTGTTTAGATTATGTAGAGATGAACAGGAAAAGGCTACATGGATAAGAACTGGTTTACCACAGAAGATTTGTGAAGGATTGACCTGTTCAGGATCTGCCCATAAAGGCATTCTTCCATAGCAACTGTTGCTATGATGGATAGGTTTACAGAACATTGGCAAAACTCCCATTCAACCTTAAGAGGAATTGTAGCACACAACTCAGTTTTTTGTTTTGTAAAAATACTTTAAAAAGCCTTTTTGGAAAGTGGGTGGGGCTAAAACACTGTAAGCTGAATAGGTAAAGGTGTTAGTTTTTATGGCATCTCAAATTTATGAGGAATTGTAGCACACAACACAATTTGTTTTTTGTAAATATGCTTTAACTCAGAGTGCATTATTCATTTCTGAAACTAAAACACTCCTTATAACTTCAGTGTGAGTGGGAGGGGCTAAAACACTAAGCTGATTAGGGAAGTGCTGGTTTTCGTGACTGTTTTTAAGGCTTTTTTATATATGAACCACATGGATTGGGAGGTTAAACATGTATAATTTGAAACTTTACCAGTATTTAAGTATTAAATTAGTTTTTTTATTTAAAATGTTTTAAATTGTACAAGTCCTTTAAAACTACATTTTTATTAAATCAGAAACTCTCCTGCTTCTCACTCATTCTATGCCAAATGCACTGGAGCTTGAACGTTTGTTCGAATTCTCCAAATCTTTTACAGAAACTGATCAGATCTCAATCTAAAAATAATAAAGCTAAACATTATATATATATATATATAATTTCTTTATTTATTGAGCAAAGTGCTTCAAAGTGCCTTTCTTAGCAAAGGGATGTGAAGCTCTAGAATTATCACTTTAGTGTAGAGGATGATTAGTGTCAGGAGGTTCAGACAGTTAGGTGTGTGTGCTATTAATAAAACATAAAGCCAAATATTCATTATCACAGTCTAATATCCACCACGAATGTTCATGCCATGTTTAGCAAAAAACAGAGAGAGTTTTAGCATTAGCATCTTTTTTTAGCATCATTTAGCATCTTGCCACTAACTTGATTGTATACCTTGAAATTCTACACAAGAATGTCAGAGCATCCCACCAAGAACCGAAGCTCAGCAGAACAGCAAGACAACAACCCTAAACACACTCTGGTCAGTCTGACAAACAATGGTTAAGTAAGAGAAAAGTTTGTATTTTACAACATTAAACCCACTGACAGGTGAAGCGAATAACACTGATTACCTCATTACAATGGCACCTGTCAGGGGGTGGGTACACTAGGCTACTAGGCACCAAGTGAACTAACAATGAGATCTTGAAACCGATGTATTGGAGGCAGGAGAATTGGGTGAGTGTAAGGAACTGGGTTTTTGACAAGGGCCTTATTGCGATGACTAGATAACTGAGTCAGAGCATCTCCAAAGCAGCAGGTCTTGTGGGGTGTTCCAGGTGTGCAGTAGTTAATACCTACTAACAGGGCTCCAAGGGATGACAACTGGTGAATCAGCAACAGGGTTATGGGCACCCAAGACTTGCTGATTTGTGTGGTGCATGAGGCTGCCTTGTCCAAATTTCTGAAAGACCTGCGGCTACGATAGAAAGGTGTTGACATGTACCAGTGGTTTTAATGTCGTGCATGATGTGTATGTGAAACGTCTTCAAAAATCCCTAATTCCTGAACTCCCAACCTCTAACCATACAATATGTGCACTTTCATACATATGTTAAAGGCAGAAATGAGTTATGTGGTACAAATGTTGTTTATGTAAATCAGATTGTAAAGTTTTTCATGGAAAACTGCTGTTGGCCCCAGATCTGGTCAAGACAAGCCATGACCACAGTCTGCTGGGAAAAGGGACTTTTCTCAGCCTACAAGCTGCTACGAAACGCAATATTCCCTACTGGTCACTGTTTGGCTTCATTTTATTGCCATCTGGTGTTTGTTTTCATTGTGCAAGTTATTTATTTATTTATTTATTTATTTATTTAACTGAAAAGTGAGGCGTTGAATTGACTACTTACATAACTCCCACATGGAAGAGGTAAATCACATCAACGCAATTATCGAACACTGCTTCTCAACAATATAGATAACTGTGCTTTTCTAAAACTCTGGACTGTCCTTCTTTTATCTTCTGCCTTCAATAAAGGCCCCATTCTGCTCCACAAGGCCTCTACTGGGAAGCAGTGCTTGGACCCTTCGTTGTGCTAATGTAACGTCCATATTTGAGTCTGTTGCCAGTTTTTCTTCTGCACCTTTTTTAAAAACATATTAACAATGATTTAACAGCAGCATACATCACATCCTCTTCTGGGCAAAGAAAATGGTGGTTTAGGAGAGTGGTGGTCCATAACCCCAAATCCCTCCCCTTTTCTGTCTCCCTCCCGTCTTCTTGTCCTGTGCTCTTTGGAGGTTTGTTCTCGAGCTGTTGCGTCTCGTCCTCCACAGAGTTCACTGACACTGTGGTAGGATTTCTATCTGAGAGCAGCTTGATCCGTCTCTGCAACAGTTGTCCAAACTAACAACAAAGGTCTTCAGAAGCCTGCTAGCTTCATCTGATCTCTCAGGTAAGCAGATCTGTTTTTAGTAACACAAGTCAAACATTAGTAGTAGTCAGTAGTGCTCTGATAAGTTTTGGCATGTTTTGAACATCCAGAATGGCCTACTGATTGATTGACTATGTGCATGGGCTGCTAAATGGTTTTCTATATTTAGCCTGTGGTGACTGTTATTGGTGTTTTGTTCTATTAAACTATGGCAATTTTACCATTTTTTAAAAACCCTGCTTGATTCAGTTGTTGATGTAAAGAAACAATGTTGAGATTTGCTGTGTTGGGAAAGAGAGAACTACATGTAATTGAACTAGTAGTTAAACTACATTTTGCATTGTGTGCAGGTACTTCAACTACAAGTATTTTTACTTAGTCATTCAAATAGTTAAAATGCTTTTTTTTGCCAATTTTTGTGTAGCTAACCACTAAAAATACAACCCTGAAAGAAATTGTCCTTTTTATTTTAGCACTGATTCTTTCACCTGTGCTCCCCTTTGACCCCGTTTCCTTTTGAGCCGAAGGATCTGAGTGACATTTTGCTGCATGTGACCCTCTTGTAAATAGTATTTTGTTGTAATTTTGAATCATTTCATTTTATTTCACTAAGTAGTTTGAAAATTTTTTTAAGTGACTTTAGTAGCCGAACTAGATTTTTTTTCCTAGGGTTCCTCTGGTGTAGTTTAACTTCCAGTATGATGTAGTTGGTAGTTGCAAAGCTATGCTTTCAAAGTAGCTTCCCCATCACTAGAGGTTTATGAAACACTGTCCTGACTGATTACGTAATGGCGATAAGAACCAGGGGTTCCAATACAAATACAGGTGCATTATTTACTATCAAAAACTCGTTAGGGGACCTGTGACCCTTGGAGTTTTTATATGTAATGTAGGTGATGATAAAATAGTGGTAAATCCAAAAAAAGTTAGCTTTGGGGGCTATTTGGCCTTGCAAAACCTTGCATGTACTTCTCCACCATTAATGGAAAAACACAAATTTTGGGCCAAAAGATCATCTCCGATCAAAAATGTATCTTTTAAAACAATGTCTCAGACATCAGGCCGTGTGCGCAACCTTAAAGTCCTTGGTGTGATTTGAGCAGGTTGAGAGAAGTATTGGAGATGTATGCATGAAAATATTTTGGGTGACTGCTGACTTAGCAACATTAGTATCATACCTCAAGTTCTAAAGTAAAGAAGAAAATGGAATCAGATATACATCTCTGCCCCACCCGCCCCTTATAACGCACAGATTTTAATATATAAAAGAGAACTTCAGTTGACCCATAGTAGTGGGCAGTGGTGGCCTAGTGATTAGGACCTTGTGATTGGAGGATTGGATCTTCAAGTCCTGGCCCAGGTGCCACTGAGGTGCCCTTGATCAAGGTGTCATCCTGCTACACTGCCCCCTGGGTGCTGTTGATGGCTGCTCCACGTGGGATGGATTAAATGCATAAGGTCACATTTTGTTGTGGTGCACTTTGTTTGATGGGGTGTGTTCACTATGACAAATAGTCAGTTTCACTTCACATTTGGTGAACGGTTTTTGTGCCTGGTTTTGGTTAACGTATCTGATTATGGCAAGATTGTGATAAGAGCTCCATGAAGAGAACAAATGCACATTCTGTATCACTTTAGATGTCACTACCGTGGTCTCATTTCCTGTTTATGTTTACAAAGTGTCTGTCCAGCCTTGAAGACGTTCTTACTTGTGCTGTAGTCAAACATAAACAGTATTGAAGCTCAAGCTAACTGGAGATCAACAGTCTGGTTCAGGCACTGGCTTTGGCATTGCATGCATTGCTTCTGATGGTGTCATTGCTAAGATCTAAATGCAAGCTCATGTTTTATCTGACCTTTCCATGACCATGGAGGTGGATGTTCATTAATCAAGCAGCTAGATGTTTTCAGGAAGACCTGCTTTTGTCCCACAGTCCTCTATTGTTCATACTTGAGCACCAGTGTTTTATTTCACACCTTCAGAACAAATGAAAGGGCCAGTACCTCACATTTACTGGCCAGCTGGTTGTGACTGTATGGGTCACCGGTTCAGTCCCTGAGACCTGCAGGGAAAATGTAGAAAGGGGTAGGTGAATAAACAGCACTTTCCCCTTACCACATTCAAGGATGAAGTGCCCTTGGGCAAGACACCTAACCCTCTTAGCTGCCCCACTGGGCACCCTACGTGTGCAGCCCACGGCTTCTGCTTCTGCTGTATGTACACTGGTGTCACTGATGGGACTCACTGCCCACTGAGACATAATCTGAATAAAAAAATAAAATGATAATCTGAATAAAAATTTTCTTTGGTCACATTTGTGTTGGCGTATATAGCAAAAACACTCAATTTATTTTTACGTCTATCCATTTAACTTAAACAGGCTGTTTTTGTTACTGTACCTTTAAGACTGATGCCTGCAAATGACCTCTGTTATGACTGACTGTCCTGTATGTTCCCTTGTTCAAAAAGCAGCCCTGGCTGTTATCAACTGAGTAAACTACTGTTAGCTGAATGGTGGATTTTCTTATGTGTTTTTGTTTTTGTGACATCACAAAAATAATTAATTCAGATGGGCTTTTTAGCCACCGTATGTGGACTGTGTGCGTGAGAAGTGAAACATTTCATCGACTGCTGCTTTAAACTCTTTTATTAGAAAAGTGAGGAAGGTTTTACAGGGTACGAGCCCTTTAAGAGTAGACTACCCATCATCCAAACAAATGCCATTTAAAGGGCTTATTGTTTTCATCGCACTGCAGCATGATGTACAAAGACTGTGAGGTAATCTGTGATGGAAACCTGCTAATCCTGTGACAGGTTTACAGGTCGGCCAGCGGAACAAGAGGTCACGCTCTGGCCACAGCTGTGGCACTGCCTCACTTAGAGGTTGTGTAATACGTTTGTTCTGAGCCAAGTTCGTTAAAGTGCTTAAGTATCTAAAAGCCAACATCAGGTGATCAGGAGCAGGGGTCCTGGTCCTGGAGGGCAGGTGTCCAGCACAGTTTGGTAGGTTTGCTCCTTAAGCACAGGCATAAAACTTGTCAATGAAC
Source organism: Arnoldichthys spilopterus (assembly GCA_037974385.1). Lineage (NCBI taxonomy): Eukaryota > Metazoa > Chordata > Actinopteri > Characiformes > Lepidarchidae > Arnoldichthys > Arnoldichthys spilopterus. The sequence continues at coordinate 6,274 of JBBPDA010099879.1, forward strand.
AGGTGAGTTGAACCAGGTGTGTTTGAGGAAAATCACCAAACTGTGCTGGACACTGGCCCTGCAGGACTAGAGCTGGACATCCCTGTTTGAGTCTAAGTTTATGCTGAATTGCTGAATTATTCCACCATTTTGATTCTAATCATCAAAATTAATGTATTTTTGGAAATTTAAAGGGACTGGCTGCTACACATTTTGTCAGTTTATTGTTTTTTTCCCCTTGTGTATATAGTATTTTATCATTTTGAATTGGTTGCTCCACTCTTTGTTTAAAGAATCTTTAGTTAATTCGAGTAGTTTTTTCCCCCAGGGCTCCTCTGCTGTAGTTCAAATTCCTGCAGTTTGATACATTTGGTAGTTTCAGAGCTATACTTTCAAAGTAGCTTCCCCAACATTGGAGGCCAGGGTGGTGGTGATCATTTTATTCACTATGAAAACCCAGTGAATTGTGACCTCTGGAAGTTTTATGTCAAGTTTATTTCTATAGCACTTTTTACAGCTGACGTTGTCACAAAGCAGCTTTACAGAAACCGCGTCCGAGCCCCAAAGAGCAAACAGCCTCTGGTTGACACTGGATAGCAATAACAAACAAGAGAAAAGAAAAAAAGATAAATTAAAAAAAACATATATAATAATAATAATAATTCTCAGTATAAAGAGGCGGCAGCAGGTCCTTGTGTACAGGTGCCGTGATGACTGTAGATCAGCTCTTTGGCAGATAGGGCTGTTAATATTGGCTCCTCCTATGTGTGATGTAGATGATGGTAAATTAGCCGTAGTTTTCTTTGGGGGCTATTTTGCCTTACAACACCCTGCATGTCCACCATGCGGGTCAAAACATGATCTCAGGTCTACTTTAAAACAGTGTCTCAGACATCAGGCAGTGCACACAACCTTAACAAAGTCTTGGGTGTGATTTGAGCAGGTTGAGAGACGTTTGGAGGATGTATGTATGGAAACAATTTGGGTGACTATTGACTAAGCAGCATTAGTTTCGAGTTCTACAGTAAACACTCTTGGGTAGTCAATTGTTTGCTTTTCCCCTTATAACATTAAAGCAAAAAAATATTTTTTTAATGATTTTGGCCCTTAACGTGTTTCCCTTAAAAGGCAGCCAAGAAGCCATGTGTTTTTATATGTGAAACCAGCTGTGATGGTTCCAGAGTCTTGCTGATACAATCACAGCTCACTGGCCTTCTATGGAAGCAGCCAGCAAATGTTAATCCCAGCATTTAGCCACATATAAAACTTTCGGGACTGTGACCTTGTGTGATTCACCTTCAGTGCTCTTTTATTAGCTGCTAATTGACTCTCAGGGCTCGTGCTAAAGCTGTAGATAAAGTGACTGGCAGAAGGCCTGCAACCAGAATCGTCTCTGCTTCCGAGTCCTGTAAGAACTGATAAGTTGATGGTTCACTGGGGTGAGGCAGGCAGAAAGTGGTGCCTGACTGGGCCAATCCAAGTTAGCTGGGTCATAGGCTTGGTAGAGAATGGCCTGTGTTGTAGACCAACTCAGCAAGCAAGCAGTGACTTTTCACGATGAAGTCGATTTGCCAAAAATCATCAACATTTTGACTCATTGTAGTCTAGTCTTTGTGAAAAGTCCCGTTCCTAATGCTTTACAAAGCCCTGATCTAACACCTGATCTTTACCTGGCAGTAAAACTGTTCAAGAGCAACATGCTCAAAGAATAAGTTGCTGGAGACTTTAGCCTAATGTTAGTAAATCTACAATCACCTTTATTTTACATTTTTCATGCATTTTGTGGTTACCTCCTGACGTTTGCTCGTAGTGTAAGTTTGCGAGAAGAGAATAACTGAAAAGTCAGTAAATATTTTATCCATGTATAAATGAAGTGAATGTCTGACTGAGGTAAACAGTCAGTATAGTACACAGATTTCAGTAGTTTCACTGTGGAAAATCAGTAGTTTCACTGTACTTTTTTATAGCGTGAACTAGAATATTACTACAGTTTGTACATTTAGCTTATCTGCACTTCCTATTCTGTATATTCTGGCAAATGTCTTATCTGCAAACTAAAACTCATTTGGTCTGTATATATTGTTAAGGATGTGTATTTACTGTCTAAACTGGTTATACTGTATTGTTAGGTGTTAGTTTCCTATTTATTATGTTGTTGTTTTTTTACCTGCTTACATTTTATAATACATATTCTATTTTCTTTGTAATATTTTTTACTTTTTTAACTTGTGGACAGGAGGCTCAACCCATCACAGGGCAACACACAGACAGACAACCCTTCATACACACACTCACACCTATGGGGAGAGCTTGCAAACTCCGCACAGAAAGACACCTGTGGCCAACTCGGGGATCGAACCCTGTGAGACAACAGTGCTAACCACTGCACCACTGCGCCGCCTATATATATATATATATTATATATAAATTGCACAGTCTCAGAAACGATCAGGGTACATTTCACTACATGTTGTACTTGTAAAACTATGTGTGTGACAAACCTCTTGAATCTTGAATGGAAAGCCAGTAGCTGTTTGCTTGTTAGTACTTGCATTCTCACAGGAACCAGCAGGTGGCAGTTGTAGTTTGCAATTATGGAGAAAGAGCGGCTGCTACACCTATCAGCCATAACATTAACACCACTGACAGGTGAAGTGAATAACATTGACACTCTAGTTACTGTATTACAATGGCACCTGTCTAGGGGGTGGGATAGATCGGGCAGCAGGTGAACAATCAGTTCTTAAAGTTGATGTGCTGGAAGCAGGTAAAATGGGCGAACTTAAGGATCTGAGTCACTTTGACAGTCGTCTAGAACATCACAATAGGACCCTTGAGTCAGAGCTTCTCCAGAACAGCAGGTCTTGTGGAGTGTTCCAGGTGTGCAGTTGTTAGTTCCTTAGTTTGCTTTTAGACCCTAAAAATTGACCGAGAGCTTGTAGCTTTAGACCCAGTTGCTTGTGAAGTGCAGAGTGTCTTGAGTTTTTGCATTCACCACTAGAGGGCACTAATAAAGCACCCGTGCAATGTTCTGAAATCACTTCTGAAGAGTCCAGAAAAGGGTCAACTCTTTTCCGAGCACATTTTCAAGCACATGTATGGCCTTGTTTTGGATAATGCCGCAAAGAGAGGCATTACTGTAATCCGTTGACGTATTATACTCTAAGACTCAAGGGCACTGGGGCCATACAATATTTCTCAACCCAACCCTGGTGCTGAACAATTCAGTGTTTTCCCTGCAATGCACCAGATCCAACTAACAAACTCATTAACAACCTCTTTAAGAGGTTGAAGTGGGGATGTTGAAAGCAGGGACAGCAGGGCAAGGCTTCTCCAGGGCCAGGTTCAGCCCAGCAGACAATAATGTAAAACCTCAGCAAACCTCACCCAATGTGGATGCACTCGTATCAGCGGTGCACACACACTTCATCATGTCAGTGTCATCGCTGTGCTGAGAATGCTCCACCACTCAACTAATATGAGGTCAGCAGGGGTCCTTCAGTGAAACCAGATGGGCTACAGTGTGTAATTTTACACCTAGTGGGCCTTTAAGGTAGGTAGAGCTGCTAAAGTGGCCAGTGAGTGGGTTAGACAGGTGCTACTAAAAAGTGTACAGGGAGCATAGTGTTAACCTCACCAATGTTTCCTGTCTGTTTAGGGTCTTGTGAGATTATTGGCCCTTTTATATTAGTAGTTGAAGCCGTTTCTTTCTGCAGCAAAAACACAGGAAAGCAGGAAAAATGGGTGAGCGTAAGGATCTGAACCACTTTGACAAGAGCCTTATTGTGATGGTTAGACGAGCGTCTCCAGAACAGCAGGTTATGTGGAGTGTTCCAAGTGTGCATTAGTTAGTACCTACCAAAAGTGAACCAAGGAAGGACAACAGGTAAATTGGGTCATGGGCACCCAAGGCTCACTGATGCATAGGGGAGTGAAGTCTGAAGGTCAGATCCCACAAAAGAGCTGCTGTGGTGTAGAAAGTGACACTGACTCTGATGGAAAGGGGTCAGAACACACAGTGCAGCACAGTCAGAGCTGCTCCAGCGGCAGGTGGTGTTAATGTTGTGGCTGATTGTTGTATAGCCTTTGCTTTATATTTGCCAATATGTTATGTTTTTGTAGTATGAAATATGTAGCATGTAGCATTGTGGCTGAACATTGAACATTCACACTCTGACGTCTTTCAGAATTCTCCTGAGAAGCATTGACCACTGGCTACATTATACAGGGAGCTGAGGAACGTTACAATTGATCACGTGACTCATTTTCCATTGGCTCTAGAAAGTAGGTCACGTCACCAAATCATTAATTACTAGCGTGAGTGATCACCAGCGACGAGGGTGTGCATGTGCTACACACAAGCTTAAATTTCAAAGGCCTGTAGCAAAGACAAGCTATCTGATCAGAGAACAGATGTCCAACCATGTTAAGGTCAAACGGATAAAAATCACTTAGAGATCCATGAGCATGAAATAATTTGATGGATAATTATGCAATAATAACAGCATGGTCGATTGTATATGAATTATTATTAGTAGTAGTGTTTTTTTTATTATTATTATGATTGCATTTTATTATTATTAGTTATAGTAGCAGTAGTAGTGGTAGCAGTAATAAGAGTAGTAGCAGTAGTAATAGTAGCAGCAGTAGCAGTAGAAGAAGTAGCAGTAGTTGTAGCAGCAGCAGTAAAAGAAGCAGTAGCGGTGGTAGCAGTAGTAGCAGCAGTAGTAGCAGCAGTAGTAGTAGTAGTAGCAGTAGTAGTAGTAGTAGTGGTGGTAGTAGTGGTGGTGGTAGTAGTAGTAGTAGTAGTAGTAGCAGCAGTAGCGGTGGTAGCAGTAGTAGTAGTAGTAGCAGTAGTAGCAGTAGTAGTAGTAGTAGTGGTGGTAGTAGTGGTGGTAGTAGTAGTAGTAGTAGTAGCAGCAGTAGCGGTGGTAGCAGTAGTAGCAGCAGTAGTAGTAGCAGCAGTAGCGGTGGTAGCAGCAGTAGTAGTAGTAGCAGTAGTAGCAGCAGTAGTAGTAGCAGCAGTAGCGGTGGTAGCAGCAGTAGTAGTAGTAGCAGTAGTAGTAGTAGTAGTAGTAGTGGTGGTAGTAGTGGTGGTGGTAGTAGTAGTAGTAGTAGCAGCAGTAGCGGTGGTAGCAGTAGTAGCAGCAGTAGTAGTAGCAGCAGTAGCGGTGGTAGCAGCAGTAGTAGTAGTAG
>JBBPDA010099900.1:0-11447 GCA_037974385.1 Arnoldichthys spilopterus
CTATAATGATGTATATTGATCTATAATGCTCTATAATGTTCTATAATGATGTATATTGATCTATAATGCTCTATAATGCTTAATAATATGTATATTGATCTATAATGCTCTATAATGTTCTATAATGATGTATATTGATCTATAATGCTCTATAATGCTGTATATTGATCTATAATGCTCTATAATGCTCAATAATATGTATATTGATCTATAATGCTCAATAATGCTCTATAATTATGTATATTTATCTACAATGCTCTATAACTCTCTATTATGATCTGTTATGTTGTAAAATGATGTATATCGATCCACAATGTTCTAGAATACTCTATAATGATCTACAGTCCTCTATGATGATCTATAGACTGTAACACACTACAGGAAGCATAGAGGTGATGCAATGTGGTGAATGGTGTTTTGTTTGTGTGTGTGTGTGTGTGTGTGTGTGTGTCTGTGTGTTGGGTATCAGCAATGTGTGTGTGCACTCATCTCCCACACATTCCTGCTGTGGGTTAACACTCTGCACCCTCTCTCTCTCACACACACACACTCTCACCCTGCCTGCTGCCTCCTCCATGTCTGGTAGGGGTCAAACAGATTTTCACACAGCAACAAGCCATGCTGGATCACACACTGCAGAGTGCTGGACTCCTCTGGCTGCTTCTTCAACTGAAACACACACACAAACACACACACACCCAAACACGCCCACATTCCAGCTTTTAAACCACAATGGTGGGGTTTTTCAATGAGCTTTCTCTGTCTCACAGTGAAGCTAAGGAACATTTCTGCACAAAGAATCACTTTCATCTTTCCTCAGTCACAAATCAGCTCTTTTCCACTTTAGATGGTTTTCTATGTTTTTTTCAGGGCATTCAAGTTTAATGCTAATGCTGGCATTCAGTAAAAGTTCTCTTTCTGCCACTCAGTGCGTGTAACTGCTGTGACTCCACCCACTGTGACCTCTCCTGCATACCCAGTATAATTAAGAGCAGGTAGAATAAAGGAAAGTTGATAAAAATGAATGAAGCATCACGTTCTTCACCTGATTCAGACAGTAGTTTAACAGCTTGATGGTCTCAATCATGAATCCAGGTGTTTTTTCAGGGTCAATGTTCTCCATGTTCCTGCAAATTCATCCATAGTTAGTTCACATCAAAACCTAGAACCCACCCGTACCCTCACCCTGCTGGAATAAACAGCCTTTAAACCTTCTGTACCTTCACCCTACTGGACAAACCAGCCCTGAACCCACCTGTACCCTCACCCTGTTGGACAAACCCGCCCTGAACCCACCATTACCCTCACCCTGTTGGACTAACCAGCCCTGAAACTGCTTGTACCCTCACCCTGTTGGACTAACCAGCCCTGAAACTGCTTGTACCCTCACCCTGTTGGACTAACCAGCCCTGAGCCCTCCTGTGCCCTCACCCTGCTGGACTACTAAGGCCTGAACACAGAGCTCAGGCTGCAGACGCCAGCTGTAATTATATTGGCACATAAATAACTGAATGATGGGGAAATTTAAAACTTTATGACTGAATCCTCTAAGAACTGCAGTGGAATCAGAGTTGTGAAGTGATCATGGATGAGCCGCCTGTGGCCTCTTGCCTGCATATAATGATGAAGAATTTGATGAGCAGCAGCGGGTGCGGGGCGGTGCTGTTCTGGTTCTGGCCCGAGAGGTGGAGGACACTGTGCCACAGCTGAGTGCTGAGGAATACCAGCACGTCCCGTGGCAGGAGGGGCACCTCCGCATTATACTCCTCCAGCCTGCAGAGAGAGAGACAGAGAGGGAGAGATACAAAAAGAGAGAAAAAGAGAGACTCAAGACTCCTTTCCATTAAGAAACTCCTGCTACGACCCAGACTTGAATCTGACTCACACCTCAGTGTCTCATGACTTGACTCGGACTCAGAGCTTGGAGAAATGAGACTGAACTCACACCTTAAAGAGGCAAGACTGAACTTTGACTTGACATAAATTCAATTAAATTCTCAAAGGACTCGAACGTGACTCAGACTTCGAATACATGACACATGCACTAGTGACGTAAGACTTAACGTTGACGATAATCTCTGAGACTTAAGACTGAGATTCCCCTTTAAGAAACTGACTCGGACTTGAATATTAGAGACTCAAGACTTGACTCTGACTCCCACCTCAATGTCTCAAAGCTTGGTTTGGACACCTCAGTGTCTTGAGACTTAATTCAGACTCCCACCCCAGAGACTCATATCTTAAAGACTTATATCTCAAGACTCAACTCAGAGAAAAGACTCAAGACTCTTGATACTGGCACCTTAGAGATGTTACACTCGACATTATGATTTTAGAGACTTGACTATGACTCAAAGCCCAGAGACTTGGGACTTGACTCGGACGTGCTATGTTGATCTATGTGATGAAGCCCTAATACTCTGGTACATCAGGGTGGAAACCAATAAAAACCACCAGTGTTTCGACAACATCCTTCTGACATGATTTATGGGCTCATTGAGCTCTCAGCCCTATTCTGGATCAAGCCATGATTAGGTGACTCACCGTCGTGGCTCCAGGGATTGCACATCGATGATTTTCTCGAAGGACGCCACAAATGCTTCCAGCCACTGCTGCAGGTAGGCCACATCTTTCTGCAGAGCACAGCAAAGGAGAAACAAAGAAAGAGAGAGAGGGTGAGTCAAAGGGCCAGTTTAAGTTTACAAAAGGAAGAAGAAGAAAAAACACACACGCTCAGCATGAGCACTTTGCGGAAAGTGTCTTTTAATGTTGACGGCAGGGCGACTCAGAGTGTTGTCTGCTGATCGTTATCGACCCTTGCAGAAATATCACAGAAAGTTGCAATATGCAAATTAGCCTTTTAACCAATCACTCAGTGTTTTACTGAGGATTGTAAGCATCCCAGCCAATCAAAAACTTTAAAAACGTGCTCTCTGGCTCGGTGTGCATTTTTGTAATGCCACAAACAGAAATAATCCAAATAAATATGTCTGATTTTTAAAAAATGGGTTCTTTTGTAAAACAACACTGTCTACCCCCTTTACCCTGCACTACAGGTACCCCCCCCAGTACATCTCCAAATATTTTTAAGAACTAGTGCCTGTCCCTGTTCTATACATAGACAGCTTTACAAAAACATCATGGACTTCCCCCCAGTGCAAGTAAAAACAGCATAATTACTGCTGATGTAATTATTGGAGAGGAAGTCAGAGTTGGAGAGATGGCTGCAGAGAATGTAACACACCAATAATATTGTATCCTAGTTTCAAATATTGTGATAATATCATACTGTAACACCTCTATGGCAAAACCACAGTAATAACTAAAGTTAATACATGGTTTATACATTGTTAATTACACTGTTGCATGTTGTGTTAATGTGTAATTACACAATTACCCACCTAGAGGCCACATTTCGGCAGATTAATTGCTTATTTGTTTATTACTAATTGACTGTTGACATGCATGCTTTTCGTGAGCTGCAGCGGTATCTTGTCCGTATCTCACAGCCCTGGTAGTAAGTGACTGAGACCGCAGTGTGTGTGTGTGTGTGTGTGTGTGTGTGTGTGTGTGTGGTGTGTTTTCACAGCATACTACTCATATCGCCATAATCAGAGCACGCTTGGCCTGGTGTCAGTGCAACAGGAAGTTGCATTAGGTGCTCCAGTGTGATGTCACACGGAGGATATTGCAAGAGACGAAGAGCTGGTAGAAAAAGTCAACACATGAGACCGTTTCGGGATGAAACCTTCCCATCCACACTCGACCTCGTTTCGCCATCACTCACTTACTTCACTCCGAAGTTTGTGAGAGAGGGAAGTGCAGAGTTACAAATGGAAGGGAAGAAGTAGAAGAAGGAGAAGATGTGGGGAAGAAGTGATGCTGTGGTGCAGAGTTCATCAGCATCAGCATGCTTGCCATGCATGGCTGCTAATTGGCATGAGGAACTGGCCGACTTCCTCCAGACCTCTCTCTCAGAACTCTCTCTAAACCAGCCTGTGAGGAGGTTCTTCGCACTCATGCTTTTTTGGAACATTTAGTGAGTGTGCCAACCTCTTCTCTGTCCTATGAGCATAGAGACCCCTTGCTTGCTAATCAATAGCCCCTTCTATACTAATTATGAGAAATATCCAGACAATTCAGTGTAAACACAGAGTCTCCAACACAAAAAGAGCCATTTTATTTCCTCTCCAACCTCCCCAGTGAAGCTTCACATGTCTCTAAGTGTTTCTGTGGAATGTTGATGATGGTAAAACAGTGAATCTGAACTAAATCACTTTGAGGACTATTTTGCCCCACAACGCTCTGAATGTACCCCTCCAGCATAAATGGGTTTAGTTTTAGGCACAAAATCTTCCCCAAACTCTGGTAAAACAATGTCTCAGGCATCAGGCAGCGTCTTCTTCCCCATTTCATGAAAGTGCTTTGCCAATAATTAAGAAATGTGTATGGCAAGCTCTAGAAGGAACAGGTCATTACCTTATTACAACTCATTTGTGGAGCAGCGCCACCTAGTGAATGATGTCAATGCAAAAAATCTAGCACTTCATCTGGCAATATCTTGGGATGTAAAGGTTCAGACTTTAAAAAATTTTACACCCTGGATCACTACCACATTCTGAGGAGGCACACATATTCTAAAGATTCTGCTTGCGGACATGTGTATGCTACTTTTGGTCTTAAATAGCCTAACAGAAAGATACACAATCATAATCATACTCTGATATTGAGAAAACAGGCTAGCTATGCACATCACACACACTGACAGAAAGGACCCTCCTTTCACCTGGTCACTTCATGTAAATACAGATATCTAAAATATTTATGTATGTATACACACAATGGGGCTTGAAAGTCTGTGAATAACAAAAGGATTATCGTATTGTTTGAAGGTGAAATCAGAGTCTGGTGTATTTAATCAATGGGATGACAATCAGGTAAGAGTGTGTGACAGGGATCCAGCAAAGCCTGATCATAACTACAACACATTTGTGGATGTGTATCATGGCTCAAAAAAAAGGAGGCGTCTTAGAACCTTAGAAAAAGAGTTGCTGATGCCCATAAAGCTGGAAAAGTTTGGACTCTTGCAACTGCAATGTGTGTTGTAGAGAGGTAACAAAGAAACCCAGGCTAACTGAAGGCCTGTCTCACATTGGTAAACGTTTATGTTCATTAATCCACCACCAGAAGAACACTGAACAACGATGGTGTGTATGGCAGGGTAGCAAGCAGAAAGCCACAGCTCTCCCCACAAAACATTGCTGACCATCTAGTTTGCTAAATATCATTTGGACAACCCAAAAGCATACTGGAAGAATGTTTTGTGGATGGATGAAGCCAAATCAATCTGTCATTGTGCAAAATTACACTGCAATCCAGCATAAGAACCTTTCCCATCTGTGAAACATGGTGGTGGGAGTGTTCTGGTTTGCGCTTGTTTTGCTGCACCTGGGCCTGGATGATTTGCCATCTTTGACGGAACATTGAATTCTGAACTATACCAGAGAATTCTAAAGGAAAATATCAAGACATCTGTCAGTGAACTGAAACTCATAAGACAGTGGGTCATACAGCAAGAAAACTATTCTAAACACACAAGTTGTTTTAGCAAAGAACGGTTAAAGAAGAATAAAGTTAATGTCCTGGTAAGGCTTAGTCAAATCCTTAACCTTCTGAATCCAACTGAAATGTAGAGGATTAGGAGTAGATTTTCTTCAGCTACTTTTGGGGCTAGTTTGAAAATCAGGTGGTCTAATGGTTGGAGAAAAGGGCTTGCGACTGGAGGGTCTCCAGTTCAATCCCTGGGACCCAAAAGGGAAAATATGGGAGGTATGAATGAGTAAACAGTTCCCTCCCCTGTCAGCATCTACAGCTGAAGCACCCTTGGGCAAGGCACCCAACCCTCTAGCTACCACAGGCACTGATCCTGCTCCTGTTGTGTATGTACACAGGTGTCAGGGATAGGTTAAAGGCCGAAGAAAATTTCACTGCTCACTGTTCACAGTGTGTGTGTCACAAAATTTCACTTTTAGTTTCACTTTCATATATATATGAAAAAAATATTTTACTGGAGTTTTTACCAAAATATTTAAACAGTGGAAAGGCATAAAGGTCATTTTCAGGCAGCTATTGAGTAGCTTGGGTTCTATCAGTATCGTGGTCATTACTCAGATACAAGAGGAAGAGGTATCATTCTGAAAAGAAGACAGTTGGTTTGAGTGCACCCCTGATATCAGGACTAGATCTAATGTCCACACTTCATAGAAAAGCCAGTCTGATAACACCACAGTCATGTTCTGTTCACTACTTTTTTATGTACCAAGCCAGGACCTACAGTCACCTGATGACATATGGACAGTTATACCTCATGTCCTGGAAAAATCCTCTAGCCCTAATTGTGGCACTGTTCAACACATAGAACAGTTGAATGCAACCACGTCGTCTTTGCAGTTCACTTCTGTTTCCAACTACAAAGTGCAGAGGTTGAGTCACAGAGGCATTGAGTCAGAAAGCGAGAAATACCAGAGCCTTTAAAAACATGTGACGCTCAGTCAGAAGTTGAGAAGATACTGAAAAACATCGCAGCACACAGTGATGCTGCATTGCGTCCGGACGCAGCGTCTACAGAGGAAGTTGGTCCTAGGGTTGAGATACCGTCCCCAAGCAAAACAACAACAACAACAACACCGTGTGATAAACCCCATAAGTCTGATACGCTGATTCTCTAGTATCTCCCTGTAGAACCGTGCAGGTTATTATACAGTGACAGACAGTGAAAGAGTCCAGAGCGCTAGACTGGGCCATCCAGAAGGTGCATGAAGGTTAAGAGGTCAAAACAAATGAAAAACCACATGAGCAATTAGCATCGCCAGTAGAAAGGTGAACGTTACCAGTTGGCGATCAGTTGGGGGCCAGTCCATGTCTCATGGCAGGTGAGATCAGGTGGGGGTTTCTCCCACTTTGCTCGTCTGGCACACAAAAAAGAACGCCCGCGGCTGAACTCTTAGAACCATTTATGGCCCATCACCTCCTCCACATGGACCACATGCTATCTTTCTACTTCCAACAAAACCCTCTACGTCTCTCTCTGTTTTGCTCTCTCTCTATTTCTGCTTCTGTCAAACAACCAGGAAATGCCAAGTCACTTCAAGCGCAGCACATTTCCTCTCCTCATCACTACTTCCTTCTCTGCCACTGTCGGCATTTCATTGGTGGACGTCTAGGGACTCGCAGCAGGGGGGATGCACTTCTGATTTTATGTGACACTGAAAGATTGCCCAAAAAAGAAAAAGTGCAACACAAGAAACACAACACAACACGTGTGAGGGTCAGACTGAACATCTGTAGACCTGTGAAGGGGAATTCCACTAGCATCTCATCATGATTGAGAAGTTAAGCTGTACAGAGTCCCTTAGAGTGGGTTTGATGTGAGACGATCCTGAAATGTACAGAGTCAGTATATTTCACACTGGTGATGAAATGAACCAGTTGCACGACTCTAAAAGTTGTCTACTAGAGCCTGCTATGCTGCCTTTAATCAGAAGAGAACAGCCGCAGAGCTTTTAGTGAGAACTGCCACCTGATGATGTCTTCAGGATTGCCTGGACACTAGAGGGTGCTCTAGAGTCAATGCAAAATGAAAGGTTTCACATGGAGCTTTTGTATTAAATTGTAATTTGTAAAAAATGAATATTTAGATGGGTCAGCACGGTGGTGATGTGGTTAGCGCTGTCGTCTCACAGTAAGAAGGTCCTGGGTTCAATCCCCGGGTCCACTAGAGGTGCCTTTCTGTGTGGAGTTTTTAAGCTCTCCCCGTGTTTGAGTGGGTTTCCTCTGGGTGCTCCCGTTTCCTCCCACTGTCCAAAAGCTTGCAGTAGGTTGATTGGATGCTCTAAAATTGCCCATAGATGTGAATGGTTGTCTCTCTATGTGTTGCCCTGTGATGGGTTGGCCTCCTGTCCTGGGTGTACCCTGCCCTACCCTACCATAATAGAAAGAATAGGAAGTGGCTGGGCTGCCCATAGACCTAAACATTTCACTAACCACCTAAACCCATAATTTCCATTTGCAGAGACCAAATGTGTTGCTGCTTTTAACTAGCAGAGGACAACGCACTTCAGGTGTTGATTCTGATGGACATTAAAAAAACAAATCAGTACCAAAAGCTGAATAAAACATCCTTTCTGATTCATCTGGTAGTCGAGGCGATCCACATACTAGTCAGGTCTACTGGTATATTAAAGAAGATCTAAAGATCAGGTAAAATCAGGGGCAGCAGACTGAACAGGAAGCTTCATTGAGCTACTTGGATGCAGTCTGAGCCTATTTCTTGTTGAGTTCCAGGCAAATTATGATGTTAATTTGATGTCATTCTCTCTAGTGAGTACCAGATGGGGGTCTTTTTGTTTTTTTGTTTTATTGTTGGGTTTCCCAGACAATGTATTATTATGTTTTTTTGTCATGGCAGGAGCATCCCGGACCACCTCCCAATGTGTTCAGTGCATCGTCTTTACTTATAGCTTTCCACTTGTAATGGAACCACCCATGACGCTCAGTAACGTCAGTTGTGAACAGTTCCAGCTCTGTTGGTGTGAGCACAGGGTTATAAAGAGCATACGACTCCATTAGGTTCTCCTTGCTTCAGATTTACACAGATTTAACAGTAAAGGCCTGATGGGAAACGGGCATGCAGAGGCTAGCTCATACTGACTACCCACACCCTCACCCCCACCTCCAGTTCTATAATGACAGACCTGCTGTGGGAGCAGCTGCCCGGCTGTCCATCAACATCAGGCTCCGCAGGATTGATCCACTAAGTGACTAAATGCTGGGACAGGCTAACTGCTAACAGCTTCAGTGATGCTCGCCAGGCGATAAAATCAACCTTCACGAATTTTCCGTTTTACCAGTGACCAAAAAGGTCATTGCACTATTTTAAACCCTACAGGCCCAACTGCACACACACACTCGCTGTATATGGAAACACTACAGCTAATCTGTAGATGTAACAGAGGCGTAAACACTCTCACAGCCTTAAAACAGCACAAAAAACAGCATGAATGGGCAACCCTCAGGTGCGAGTGCAGTAAAATGGCTCGTAAACTACATTTTTTAGGATTCCCTGGTAGACTATGACATGAAATGTTAGTATGAATCATGAGGACTGGCATGGAACAGAGTTCAAAGGGGCTTGAGTGAGAAGTTTAGTTTTGTCACGTGTGGGCAGGTAACAGTAAGTGATTTCTTGTTGTCCTATGCACAGCGATTTCATTTATTTGAATTTCGTTTCTTGCCGTGGCAGTAAAGATTTTCAGGCTGAAGACTGCAGCCACAACAGGGTCTGTTATCACAAGCCACTTCAGGAACAGACGTGCTGATCCAGAAACAGGCAGATACTGAAATCCGAGATGTGTGTGAACAGCAGCCCTGGTGTTTTTCTGAAACGTTTGCCTAAAGTTTAGTTCATGTTTATAGCTCACAGTAAGTCACACTGTGTCCTAAACCACACGTCTGCTCCACCTTATTGAAGCGGAAGATGCCATCTGTGTGAGTTCCGAGGATAAAAGGTCTGGGTGACTACTGACTTCTAGTGGTAACCCCATAGCTCCAGTTCTAATCTATAGAAGTATCCCAAACACATCTCAGCTGATCGGTCACATCTTGGGTCAGTGGACCACTGTGGATGTCGGATTTTTTGCAGAACCATTCCTTTAGTGGCCTAATCCATACACATAGTGCTGAAGAAATGATCACTTCCTTAAATGTGTATTCCAGAGTAGCAGGAATGGTCACAGTTGTGGCTGAGTCCATTTCAGCAGTAGGAAATGAAAATATCATATTCAGATGTCAGAAGTGAAACACAAGAGACCTTCCAGCGGTTAAGGCAGCTTTGTATTTTCACACTGACACCTGCTACCTTATTGTACACTTCTGCTGTATTCACCTTGTATGGGTGTGAAATTTAATCTGATGGCAAGCAAACTGAGACAACAAGTATCCAACTTTATGCTAATGAAACCTAAAGGACTGGTTGGAATATCACTTCTTAGGCTTTGAATACTCATTGGGCTTTCTGAATGATTATTCATTCATATTTATACTCTTCTATGTTTATTTGTTATGCATAGTTCATTTATTAATAAAATTGCTTTTTGCAGTTTTACACACACTTGCCTTTTAGCAAAGAGAAAATATCACATTATGCTGTAAGTTAACATTCACTCCTTAATAAGATGAGACAAACAAGTCCATCTAGATTACTGTTTGCAGAAATATGTTCAGGAGGTAAATATCTTAAGATTATTGCTTAGCAACATATTTTCACTGTCATATTAGCTGGTTTACCAAATCAGAGTCAGCATTCACTTTTTTAAACCACAGTAGCTCTTTTGTGGGATCCAACCAGATGGGCTAGCCTTCACTCCCAACATGTATCAGTAAGCCTTGGGTGCCCATGACAGATTGACCAGATGTCCTTCCTTGTATCACTTTTGGTAGGTACTAACTACTGCACACCTGGAACACTCCACAAACACTCTTAAAATGATTGCTTAGTGACATATTTTCATTGTCATATTAGCTGGTTTACTAAACGAATAGTCAACTTTATGACCTATCACTAATCTAATGTTGCTTAATTTAAGGAGGAAGGGAAAACAGAGCTTGTATTTAAGGTGGTACTGATTAAAACCCAATTGTGAGTGCAAATTACGTCACTGTTTTATAACAAATTATTACAGATTTAGTGATTAGTTGTTCTGCTGTTTATTTGTACAAGTGACTGAGTTTGATGCTCAGTGTTTAACTGAAGCCTTCACTGATGTCAATGATAGTGACCTCAGGCACGCATGCTTAGGTGCTACTTAGTATAAATTTAGTAAAAAAAATGGATTTGCAAAATGAAAACTGAATATCCCTCCAAATGACAAATATCAGAATAGCTTAAAAATATCATGTTGAATTATAACAAAAGAACTCAGTTTCCAAGTATTCCAGGTAAATGTGAGATTTCTTGAATCAATTAATAATTTTCTAAAGAATCAGAATTGAATATAATCATTGTGATATTATGACATTCACTTCAAAGCCTGATTATGCATGTTTTCTGCCTCCTCTAGTTAATTAGTAATACTTGAACAAAAGTCCTGCACTTTTATCTGTTCTCTTTTACACTGTTATATTTACTTTACTTATCTTAACACACCTGAATCTTGCTTTTATCTTAATGAATAACCTCTGAATGACCTCTGTCTATGAAAATGTGCTGTAGAAATAAACTTGCCATTCCTCACCCCCCCTCCCGCTAGCTGCCAGAGGGTGGCAGCAATACACCTAATAGCTGTTTGCCAGTCACCATTAAATAACAAAAGAAGACAAATGACTTAAAAACATTCTGCCTCATTCTCTTTTTGTGTACAACTGTCATGGGTGGAATCTAAATATTATAT
>JBBPDA010099911.1:0-11447 GCA_037974385.1 Arnoldichthys spilopterus
TATCAGTACATTACAGAAAATAATGAACTTTATCACAATATGCTAATTTTTTTAGAAGGACCTGTATATCAACAGTTTCAATCACGTATAATTTGCTAATGGCCACTGACTCTGGGCTGTTTTGACTGTTTGACTGTTTTGGTGTTGCTTGACTCAAGTTCAGCGTTTGATACGGTCTTCCACAGCATCTTATTAGATTAACTAACTTCCATTGGAATTAATGACATTGTCTACACTTGGTTCACCTCATACCTCCTGTCATACAAAGTTTGTACAGCTTAAAAATTTCAGGTCACAAACTACTACAGTTACCAGTGGTGTTCCTCAGGGCTCTGTGTTAGGCCCCCTTTTGTTTATCATTTATCTCCTACCATCTTTAGACGATTTGGAGTTCACTTTCACTGCGCCGATGACACTGCATTTATCTTCCAAGCCTGATTCATCTCTTCCTCCTCTCACTCTTTCTGATTGCCTGTCTGAAATCCAAACCTGGTTCTCTGCTAATTTTCTTAAACTTCTAATTTTCTAAAAGGTTTTTCTTATTGGCACTTAATCTACTCTTCAAAAATGTGACCGTATCTCTCTGTCTATTGATGGATCCTTGTTCTCTCCTTCTCCTCAGGTTAAGAGCTTGGGTGTCTTCTTCAACAGTACTTTCTCTTTTAAAGCCCACATAAATAATATTACATGATCTGCATATTTACATAAATAGTCTCCGCCCATTTCTCATACCCAGTAGTGCTGCCATGCTTGTTCATGCTTTGGTAACATCTCGCATTGTAATTCTACACCAGCTGGCCTCCCACAAAAGCTTCTGCATACGCTTCAGTTGATACAGACTTTGCTGCTCGCGTTATTACTAGAATCTCCTCCATTGAACACATTACCCCGGTCCTGTGTGAACTGCACTGATGCCCTGTTCCGTATTATTACATTATTACTTTTAACCTTTGCCTTGGTGTACTCTGTTGTTTTTGTAAGGTGTCCTGGAGTGTCTTGAAAGGCGCCTGTAAATAAAATGAATTATTATTAATTATTATTACAGATTACCGTTATTTCATAAACCACACATTAGTTATTTCATAAACTACTATTACTGTTATTTCATAAACTATATATTACAGTATTACACAAATTGTATATTACTCTTCTAACATAAACTACATATTAGTTATTACATAAACTACATATTACAGTTGTGTGAGTATGTGTGTGTGAGCATTTCATTAATTCAGTCATTCCTTTCCTGTTCTTCACAGTGAGGAGCCGTCAACACAAGATGCACCTGAATCCTCTCATCTGTCCATGAAGAGCGACTCCTCAGTGATTCGACCCATAAACTTTGGTCCAGAGGCAAAACACAAAAGGTCAGAGCTGTGAAGGCTGCTGTAGTGTGTTTCGTGTTGTACAGTAAACAAGCTAAAACTAGGACACTTCATGTTTGTACAGTCAAGTGTTCTACTAATTTTTGCCCACTAAATTGTTAAACTGTGTAATTATTTGCAAATATTGAATACATTTTTCCTCTACTATAAGCCGCTAGTTTATTGTGAGATTTTATGCAAACGCAGCTGTTTTTACAGTGACGTGACTTATTTTTCTGTAAAATTTTACCATTTTGCTTCTTAACGCTAATGCACGAATCAGCCAATTAAGCACCAAGCAAACAGTCAGTTCTTGAAGTTCATGTGCTGGAAGCAGGAGCGTAAGGATCTGACCCCTTTTGGCAAGGGCCTTACTGTTATGAGTCAGAGCGTCTCCAGAACAATGTAGTGTTCCAGGTGTGCACTAGTTAGTACCTACCAAAAGTGATCATAGGAAGGACGAGTGGGTCATGGGCGCCCAAGGCTCACTGTGAGTATGTGTGTGAGCATTTCATTAATTCAGTCATTCCTTTCCTGTTCTTCGCAGTGAGGAGTCGTCAACACTAGAAGCACCTGAATCCTCTCACCTGTCCATGAAGAGCGACTGCTCATTGATCCACCCCATTAACTTCAGTCTGGAGGCAAAACACAAAAGGTGAGAGCTGCGTTTGAACGACCGATTCAGAAACATGAGATTTTGCAGAATTACGGTGGCTGGCTTCACGTGACTTGCCCTTATCCTCCCAGTGCTGGTGGTATCATGTGACTGGGGGAGGACCCTGGCATGAGGGCAGAACTGACGATTAAATTAGGGGGACAGTCTGAAAAATCGGGGGTAAAAAACGTCATCCTTTTAACCGACCGCTTTCTTTCATATTCAAGTGCAAAATACCTTTGTACTGATCTCCCGCTGCGATTGAAGCATCGGCTCTATCCTTAGTAGTTCGTTCCCCAGTGATACCAGACATTGCTGGGAGTCCATGACAGCACAATCGGTTTGCTGTCTCTTGGATGGGTGGGATGGCCCTCCCTCTCCCCATTACTCATTCAGCATGATGCTAACGGGCACAGGCATCTGTTAGCTGACGTGTGTGTGAGCATTTCATTAATTCAGTTTTTCCTTTACTGTTCTTCACAGTGCGGAGTCGTCAACACTAGAAGCACCTGAATCCTCTCACCTGTCCATGAAGAGCGACTGCTCATTGATCCGCCCCATTAACTTCAGTCTGGAGGCAAAACACAAAAGGTCAGAACTGAAACATGAGATTTTGCCACGTTCATTGCATGGGCTTGTTTGTTAGCAGATGCTTCATGGCCAAGTGGAACTACAGCTCTGGGCTGCTGCACTGAATGCCATCGCATAATCGATGTCACACATCGCCACTTTCACTTTTGAGCTGAAACGAGCAAATCGTTCAACAGCAACCATGTGAGGATGGTGGCAGAGACTCCACAGCACGACTCTGCAGAGAGAGATCTGCACTCCCAGCTGGCTAAAAAGCCCCATTTGGAAACACTGCAGATATTGGGGATAGAGCTGTAAGCCGCTCTGTAAGCCACAGTTAGCATAGCGCTACTCTTGTAGACACAATGCACAGAAACAGAGATCAGAATGGTCGGAACCTGAAAGGTTCTTTATGATTAATAATCCAATGTTATTGGCCAATTTTGGAAGCACGTACGTCTAAAGCAAAAGACTAAATGAGCTTATTTCAATGCCGGTAATCATAACATAAAGTTATTTTTAAAAAAAGGTTATTAGTTACATTAATCCTTTACCTTTACTTCTAAAAGTAGTGGAATTACAGTAATGCATTCCTTCATAATGGCTTTCCTGCGACGACTTGTGTAATGATATGAAAAATGTGAATCAGAAGCACAGAACCTCTCACAAATGAAGTCGGTCATACATTTTAATCAGTGGTCATTTTGAAGGGATATCAGACCTCCCAATGTTGTGAAGGCCCATTCAAAGCACAATATCGTCACTGTGACGTCCTCCAAAATGGGAAATGGGAAAAATCAAAATTAGACACAATGTAAATGTTACCTGGTGTGTTCAAATGATGTAGAAATGTAATTTTTTTTTAGAAAAACGGAGATACAGATTTTTCGTGCGGCAGCAACAATATGTTGTATCGCTGGTTACATCAGAGTAACATTTTAAGGTGATGTTCATTTAAAGTCGATGCTTTTTACATCTGACCTTGTCACAAAGCAGCTTTACAGAAGCCATGTCTGAGGTCTTAGAGCAAGCCAATGGCAAAAGAGGTGAGGAAAAACTAGGGTTTCAGTTTCAAGGCGGCATCATCTAAGGCCTATAAAATAATAATAACTTGGAACAACAACTCCTGTTTTGGCTCTGGGGGGGTAAGCAGCTTGTGAAGTGCATGGGGTTGGTCAATGGCAGTTGGACTAGTCTGAGGACAGATGAGCAGGATGTGAAGTGTGAAGCACATTCCTGTACATGTGTTTGCTTGCACAAAATGATCATTTGTGGCACTAACCTCATGCAAATCTAAGAAAACATGTTTTGGCTCAGGATTACAGGGTCAAAACTGTTGGTTTCTTTTTCCCACAGTGAGCAGATTGGAGAGAGAACTGGTGAATCTCAATGTGTCGTGTGTCAGAAGAAGAGAGGCAACGTTTTCTCTTTTCCTTGTACCCATACATACTGCAAGGAGTGCACCAGCGAATTGATTTCAGAGCTGCAACAAGAGGCAGCAGTCGTTCCTCACCACAGGCCCATCGAACAGAGGGTCGCACTGTGCGATTTTTGCACTAGCTGGAAGCTCAGAGCTGTGAGTTTATGTCACACATGCCCTGCTTCCCTGTGTGAGGATCATCTTAAACAGCACTCCACATTGCCAGGCCTGCAGGATCACTTGCTGGAAGACTTTGGGAAGTGTTTGTGCCCGCAGCATCATTGTGCCCTGGAGGTATTCTGTAAAACCGACCAGGAGCACATCTGTAGAGTTTGTGCAGAGAAGGAGCACAAAGGTCACACCATTTGCTACATTAAGGTTAGTTTTCACACCACTTTTCCATTCGAATATATCAGTTTTAGTGCAGAAGTGCTGTGCCACATAAACATCTGTTTGTTACACTGCAGATCTGCGATGCACCAGACATCCCCAGCTTACTCACGGCCAAAGTGGAGAGCATGAACTTGGAAGACTTTACACACTTTAAAGGTGAATTGAATGATGTTTATCCAGCCTGTTTAGGGAGCCAGCTGGATTGTCTTGGTGTTTCAGATGTCGTAAGGATGATGATAGAAAGCTTTGGGGAAGAAAAGGCCCTGACCATCACCTTACAGTTCCTGGATTATGGTAAGCTTCATCATCATCTTATTATTTTAGAAACAGTATTAATATCACGAAAAAAATTATCTACAGTGAGAGAAACACATACGCAGACACTTTATTCCATTTATTTTAAAAAAATACACTTCCTGTGCATCTTTCCACTTCAAATTTACACACGTATTGCATTTTACGTGAAGATTCTGACATTCACCAATATCTTCTTGTTTGGGATTTATTCTTATAAATGAAAACATTCTATGCACAATCAAGAGCACACTTATGCACATTTAAGCGCAAAATAATTGTTTATTAATGGGATAAGACATTTTTAGGACCTTTCTCAAAAACAAATTTAATAATAATTTAATAAGGAAGACAATGGTGAATGAGCCCTGGTTGCTATTGCTTGGGAAAATTCAACCCCACCAGTAGCAAAAATGGTGAAGGTGAGGGGGCTTCCCAAAGTCCTCAGAGCAGCATTAAGAACAACATCTGCAGAGCCCTAGCAAAGACCTAAAACATCCTTGTCAGTACAACTGATTCTATGTCTCTCAGACTGATGATAAGGAAGGTAAGATAGAAGCCAGCAGTTTTTGGAAAAACCATACTTTTGGTATTTCTAACTACCATGGTGTGCCAGTATACCTCTCGAGCCTATTGGATGGCTTAACGCTGTTGGAGGAGATCCCTAGCTATTTATTCTATTATAACAGCTAGCAGACACCCATGCTGACTAGTGTAGAAGTGAATGATGGGTTGGGGAGACAGCCTACCCACCCAGAACAAGAGAGGCCATTTGTACTGTCTTGGACACCACTGGGGACTGAGGTAGCAACCTCCCAAATGGGCCAATGCTTAAACAGTTTCACCACTCGGGAGCCCATGGTTCTATTACCTACAGATTAATGTATTCATTTGTTAATTATAATGGCAATTCTACCTAGGAATGCTAACAATATTAGCTGTGAATAGTAAAATCATATTATTATTGTTTTTTTTAGTAATTTCCTTTTTCTTAAAGAATGCTTCAAAAAGGGTTTTTACAGATTTTTTAATTATGTTTTCACACAGATAGTCCTTGCAGAAAAGTTAAAGCAAGCACACAAGATACTCTGAAGCAGAAATTTCAAAATATATCGGAGGGATTGCCAATAAAGGGGAAACCAACGCTGCTAAACAGCATATACACAGAGCTCCACATCACTGAAGGAGGATGCGGTGAGGTTAATAATGAACATGAGGTGAGACAGATTGAGATGACCTCGAAGAAACAGACCACCCAAGACACGGCGATCAGCTGCAACGACATTTTCAAGCCTCTTCATGACCAGAATAAGCACATCCGAACCGTCCTGACGAAGGGTATTGCGGGAATTGGGAAGACCGTTTCGGTGCAGAAGTTCATTCTCGACTGGGCGGAGGGAAAAGCAAATCAGGATATTGTGGCAATAGTTCCTCTGCCTTTCAGAGATCTTAACCTGAGAAAGGAAACCCTGAGCTTTCTTCAGCTTCTTAATCATTACAACCCACCACTGAAGCAGATAAACAACATCGAAGATAAAAAAGTAAAGCTGCTCTTCATTTTTGATGGCCTGGATGAGTGTCGATTTCCGCTGGATTTCCACAACAATGAGAGCTGCAGCGACATCTCGAAGCCAGTTTCGGTCAGTGTGCTGCTTACGAACCTCATCAAGGGTAACCTGCTTCCCTCTGCTCGAATCTGGATAACCTGTCGGCCAGCGGCGGCCAAGCAGATCCCTGCTGAATGTGTCGATCGTGTCACAGAAGTCCGCGGGTTTACTGAGGCTCAGAAGGAGAGCTACTTCAAGAAGAAGATTAATGATCCAGACATGGCCTCCAGAATCATCAGTCACATCAGATCCATTAGGAGCCTACACATCATGTGCCATATCCCAGTGTTCTGCTGGCTGTCGGCAGTGGTACTCAAGAACATGATGAGTGGCTCCTGCCGAAGGGGGATACCTAAAACTCTCACCGAGATGTACACGCACTTCCTGCTCCTACAGACCAGTCTGAAGAACAAAAAGTACCACGGAGACTCGACTGCAAACACAATGAAGCTGTCTTGTTCAGACAAAGAGATGATTCTGAAACTAGGAGAGTTGGCCTTCCAACAGCTGGAGAAGGGCAATCTTATATTCTATGAAGATGACCTGAAAAGATGCGGCATAGATGTCTGCAAAGCTTCGGAGTACTCTTCGCTGTGCACTGAGATATTTCGTGAAGAATCAGCCTTGTACAAGGAACAGGTCTTCAGCTTTGTGCATCTGAGCATCCAGGAGCATCTTGCAGCAGTGTACGCCCATGTTGTTTGTGTGAAGGAGAAGAAAAATGTTCTAAAATGCAAAACCAAGAGTGAGTCGTCACTGTTGGACCTGCACCAGAGCGCTGTGGCCAGAGCTCTTCAGTGCAGTAACGGGAACCTGGACCTTTTCCTTCGTTTCCTCCTTGGCCTCTCTGTGGACTCCAACCAGACCCTCCTACAAGGTCTACTCTCAGGAGGAAGTCACCCAAAAATGAACCACACAAGTACCATTTCCTACATTAAAGACAAGCTCAAGACTGAGTCCTCACCAGACAGGGTCATCAATTTGTTTCACTGTCTGAACGAATTGAATGACACTCACATAGTCGAGGAAATTCGGACCTCCTTCACATCCGGGACACTGTCACAGGCAGAACTGAAGCCAGACCAGTGCTCAGCACTGGCCTACATTCTCACAATGTCGGAGGAAGTGCTGGACGAGTTTGACTGGAGAATTTGTAAAACATCAGCAGCAGGTTGGCAGAGGCTCTTACCGGCTTTGAGAACCTGTAGAAAGGCCAGGTTAGTCGAACTCGAATGATTTCACTAGACATTTTTTGTGGATAAATACAGTGACGTCCAAAAGTCTGAGACCACAGCTGGTCTGGAAATGAACAGAAAGTTTTAGAAATCTGAAAAAGTTACGACAAATTTGAAAATAAAATGGCAAACATCACAAATAAAAAGAAAGGGAAATACACTGATCAGCCACAAGATAAAAACCCCTGGCAGGTGAAGTGAAAATAACATTAAAGATCTGTTTACTGTGGATCCTGTGGGATATATGAGGCCACAAGTGAACAGTCCTTGAAGTTCATGTGTTTGAAGCAGGAAAAAGGCATCTTAGGGTCAAACTGTAAGCGGGGGTCTTGTGGGGGGGGGGGGGGGGTCCTGGTATGCAGTGTTAAAAAAATATCTAAGGAAGGAAAACTGGTGAATCGATGATAGGGTCATGGGCACCCAAGGCTCACCGATCCATTGTGGCCACTTTGACGACTGAGTCAGAACATCTCCAAAGCAGCAGGTCCTGTGGAGTGTTCCAGGTGTGCAGTTGTTCATACCTGCCAAAACAAGAAAGGACAACTGGTGATTCGTGCGACGGGGTCATGGGCCCCCGAGGCATACTGATGCATGTGGGGAGTGAAGGTTAACCTGTCAGAAGAGCTACTGTGGTGTAGAAAGTGATGCTGACTCTGATAGAAAGGGGTCAGGACACACAGTGCAGCACAGTCAGAGGAGGGCAGCAGGAGGGACACACTCAAGTGGTGCTAATGTTGCCAGTGTAGTCAAGGCTAAAAGGGGACTAAGACATTCTGAAGGTTATGTAAATGTATAAGGCTCTACCTTTCATTTAAATTGTTGTGCTGATAATATCATTTATAATGTAGGATTTGGTATTCATTTTGTAATAAATGTGCAAAATTGAAGCATTTTCACTTATGGTCTCAGCGCTCTGGACCACAGTGTATGTGGATAAATAGGTTTTTAAGCCTATTTATAATGAACAAAATTAATTGAAAATAAATGTGTGCTAACAGAAGTAATGGCGAATATAAAGACCCATATATAATTTATTAACCCATTGAAATGTAGGGATATTTAATGATACAGTTGTGATTGAGCTGTATGAAGAATTATATTCATACAAATGGTACAATGTAAAGTAAAATGTAAATTATTTCTGTCATAAGTACCAGTATCAGTAAATGTCTATACTGAATGTGTTTTTTTCCACAATTAAAGTGAAAGTGACTATTTGTCACTGTGAACACACTCAAGCACCACAACGAAATGTGACCTCTGCATTTAACCCATCACACGTGCATGTGTATGCCCCGTACCGATTTCCCGCCCTGAGTAATCTAGCTTTCAATGACCTTTGGACTAAGGTAGTGTCAGTCAACAAAAAAATCCCCCTGCTATCTCGTTTACGTGTCTGGACTGATTCTGAACTGTCTTTGATTTCCAGCTTTACTGGATGTGTTCTCTCATCCCAATCATGTGAAACTGTGGCCTCAGCTCTGAAATCAGTGAACTCACCCCTCAGAGAGCTGGACCTCAGTTACAATAACCTGCGGGATTCAGGAGTGAGGAACCTCTGTACTGGACTGAGGAGCCCGAACTGTAAACTGCAGAAACTCAGGTTAGTTTGGTTTTCTCTGAGGCAACGTAGCTCAGTCCTTTAGCCCAAACACACAAACATTCACATTCTGTCAAATCCCAGCACCACACAATTTCACCAACACGTTTTACCAACACCTTGCTCTTCCTCTTGTTCTGTTAATGGCAGTTGGCAAACAGCTTTAGGTGCATTTTATTCCAGCAGTAGTAAAACATTAATAACTACTGGGAAAACATACGTTTGAAGACATGACAACAGTCACATATACTGTTTGATTTTGTATAATTTAATGGTTATTTTTGACAGGATATCTCAGATTTTTCCAGCGAGCTTTTTCAATAATGTTGCTTTTGGCTTGTTCACTCTTTTAAATGCTCAGAGGTCCAAAAGACTTATCGCCAATACTACTACTACTACAGACCAGTTTTTCCTCTTTCTTCTTTCCCTCGTGAGTGTTTCATAAAAAAATCACAGCAAAAGTGATCCCAGCCTTACTTTTTCATAGTCACTCTGTGATAAAGTGTTGGGTGCTGCAATTGCTCCAAATTATCGTCTTATATTTTGACATTTTATGGAGTCCTGTCTTTTTTCCACAGGCTGATAGAATGTGGCCTTTCAGAGGCCTGCTGTGAAAATCTAGCCTTAGCCTTGGCAGCTCCCCACACCAGTCTGACTGAACTGGACCTGGGTGGCAATGACCTACAGGATTCAGGAGTGAAGCTGCTCTCCAGGGGACTGCACAGTTCACGCAGTAAACTGAAAAAACTGGGGTGAGTTACAGGTACTCGTGTGTAGGAGAGATGTAAAATCGCATTTCTGGCAGATGATGGGTCATAAGAAGGAACTAGGGCTTCTGCTATGGCTGTGAAGTCACGGCGCAAACCGAAGCAACTTCAGCCACATCTCTAAAGTAACTTGTCTCCAGCATCACCTTACCATCTAGGAGGCCCTAAGGACAGGTTTGAAGACCCCTGTGTAATGGTCTCTTCAGTGTTAAACTCATTTATTCAGTTTATTTATTCACTTCTTTGTCCATACAGTGGAGGACTTTACCACCACACAAACCCACTCACTGTTGCCTGCAAGTCACATATGACATCACATGATTTCACACAATATCACCAACACTGGGAGGGTGAAGGCCAGTATGTGCATCCTCCGAGTCATGCAAAACTCCACTACATCTTTTTGAACCGCCACTAACACAAAGGACATTGGACAGCATTACACTGTGCTGAGTGAGGGCGGGCCATCCTACCCATCCAGAGAGAGCGAGCCCATTTATGCTCTCTTGGACCCCTGGTCACAGATGGCTACAGCACCACCTGGGACTGAACTCTCCTTTATCTCCTGATTATAGGGCCAATGCTTAGTTAGTACACAGATTTATGAAATGTGAACTATGTCCACCTGGATTCGTTTACAGAGAAATATTGGTAATATTATTTTGGGGTTTATATTGTCCTTTGTTTTTTCCTGCTATTATAGAGTATAAACTTTCTCTTTATGATTCATAAAGTACACCCATCCATCTATTTGTCCATCTATCTAAATGGGATTTTCCTTTCTACCACAGGCTTGGTACATGCAGTCTCAGTGATGACAGCTGTTCAGATCTAGCCTCAGCTCTGCATTCGCCCTACTGTAAGCTAATAGAGCTGGAGCTGCAAAACAACAATCTACAAGATTCCGGAGTAAAGCTCCTTTGTGATGGACTGAAAGATGCAAATTGCAAACTGAAGAAGCTTAGGTAAGCATCATGTGACTGATTGTTATGGATTATATGCTTTGTCATTTGAAAAAGTTGTTTTTTTAAATGCTTGTAGTTAAACCACCTTTTGTAAAACGTGAGCAATTACAGTATACATGTGAGCTCTGAAACGGCTTTTCATATAACTTCAGTTTTAACGTGAACTGATCAGATGTTCGTAAAGTAATCATAAGAAATAATAACAGTAAAAAAATTAAGTAAATTAAGAAATGTTTCAACATGCAGCAATATTCTGTCAATCATGCATCATGTTGCTTCTGGGCTAAACCTCATTTTAAGTCATTGCAGATGTCCTCAATTATCTTTTGATTCTGCTCACAGTCTCCTAAACGTTAAAAAAAAGTAAGCTAGCCTAGTGCTTGGTAGGAAAATAATCTAATGCCATTTTTGGCCAACTGAGCTTTTGTCCAATCATATTTTCAAGACAAAAGTAACGAGTAACAGGTCCATCAGTAATAGCCAAGTCAAGTTTATTTATGTAGCGCTTTTTACAACTGACGTTGTCACAAAGCAGCTTTACAGAAACCGGGTCCGAGCCCCCAAAGAGCAAGCCAGG
>JBBPDA010099932.1:0-11445 GCA_037974385.1 Arnoldichthys spilopterus
CACGGCGAGTTGAGTTAATGCCAAAGAGCTCAATTTTTGTCTCATCTGACCACAGCACCTTCTCCCAGTCACTCTCTAAATCAGTCAAATGTTCATTGGCAAACCTCAGATGGGCCTGCACATGTGCCTTCTTGAGCAGAGGGACCTTGCGAGCACTGCAGGATTTTAATCCATCGCGGTGTAATGTGTTTCCAATAATTTCCTTGGTGACTGTGGTACCAGCTAATTTGAGGTCATTAACTAACTCCTCCCGTGTAGTTCTAGGATGATTTCTCACTTTTCTCAGAATCACTGACACCCCACAAGGTGAGATCTTGCGTGAAGTCCCAGACAGAGGTCGATTGATGGTCATTTTGTGCTCCTTCCACTTTGTGCACCAACAGTTGTCACCTTCTCTCCCAGCTTCTTGCTAATGGTTTTGTAGCCCATTCCATGCTTGTGCAGGTCTACAATTTTGTCTCTGACATCCTTGGACAGCTCTGTGGTCTTTCCCATGTTGGAGAGTTTGGAGCCTGCTTGATAGATTTATTCTGTGGACAGGTGTCTCTTATACAGGTGACTAGTTAAGACAGGTGTCTTTAATGAGGGTGACTTATTGAGTAGGAGTGTCTTACCACTCTGTGGGAGCCAGAACTCTTAATGGTTGTTAGAGGGTTCAAATACTTATTTCACTTAATGAAATGTAAATCAGTTTCTATCTTTTATTTAAAGTTATTTTTTCAATTGTCCTTTTGGAGTGCTATCTGTCACTGTTAAAATAAACCTAAAATGATCCTGTTCTAAGACTTTTCATTTTTTAGTCATTGGACAAACTTACAAAATCAGCGAGGGGTCAAATAATTATTTCCTCCACTGTATATATATATATATTTACTGTTTGCATAACAGTTACATAACATTGCTATAAACATGTGAAAGCACATGCCTTATTTGGTCAGGAGCATGATTTTGTTCAGTAATATTTTGTTGTGTTAACATTGGCGGTAATATAAAAGAACCTTATAATGTTTGATGTCTTGATTGCTTATGTCATATGCTAATTTGTGCCACATTTTTTTGTTAGTTTTCATAACATTAAAGATTATAACTTCAGCTTGTCAGTGCCCTGTAAAAGGTTCAGGTAAAGTGTTACCCTGGGTTGGTAGTTTTTTTTTTTTTTTTTTTTCCTTTACTTAATTGAAAAGTAAGCGTGAAAATCAAATATGACAAATATGAGAAAATTGTGAGTGATGTTATCCCCAACTTTAGAAAACCTTAAAACATAGGCCACCAATAAACTAATAATGTTATGCTTTCATCTCTTCAGTAATGCATGCCATCCGTACATTCATTATAAAGTATTTGTATACATAAGAGTTAAGAGTGTAAGAGTTTTCTACATGGACACACACAGTACTAGAGCTGGAGCTCATATGCTGTGCAGTCGCAGTTAAAATTATGGTCCCAAGACAATTATGTAATTACTTTTGAATGGTGCGGTCTAGTGAAATAGCGCTCGCTGTCCAAGCAGAGTAGTCCAAGAGGAGGAGAAAGTGCGGATTTCAGCCCAGCGGACCAACTCTAACTGGTATTACAGCCATTACACTGTCATTACTGTATTACCGCCGTCCTATTGTGCTGGTGTCATATTAATGTCAATTAGCATCATTAGGTAATGTGAATCTGCACTAACAGCGCTTCCTCACCATAGCAACTCCCCACCATTTAGCTATTCTTCAGGCAAGTGCTGCAACTAACTGAGCCACTCACACTGCATGAGCTAGCTCAGAGCTCCTACGTGATTAAAGACCCAATACTAAGATAATCCTTTGATTTGACGTAGAGTTTCTGTTGCAGAATCCCCTGGTGGTGCAGGTGTCACTCATCTAAATGCCAGAGAAAATCAAATGATGGCTTGCGAGTCCTCAGTGTGTGTAGATCGTTGTAGATATCCCATCTTGGTTAATTAGCTTGGCAAGGTTAGCTACTTCCAGAGTAGGTAATGTCAAGTTGGGTGCTTCAAGGAAAGAACTGATGTTGTGCGAGGACGTTCAGTGGAATGAAGTCATTATGTCTTCTTTCCCTCGTCAAGACTGATTTAGAAAAGAGTGTCATCAAGTTCAAGTTTTCAACCGACGTGGAGGGTGCTGCTTCCCGAACGACGCTGAAAGCAGTCCCTCAGGAAACGCCTCAACCTAAGAAGTCACACACTACTTCCCAAGGTGAATCAGAGTTTATGTTTGGTTCTTTCAGTGCATCTTCAATTCCCAATGTTTGTTTCTGCCTTTAGTACAACCAAACAGCACACCTGTCCTTTT
The DNA here is from genome assembly GCA_037974385.1 of Arnoldichthys spilopterus. Classification (NCBI taxonomy): domain Eukaryota; kingdom Metazoa; phylum Chordata; class Actinopteri; order Characiformes; family Lepidarchidae; genus Arnoldichthys; species Arnoldichthys spilopterus. Next base: position 2,298 of record JBBPDA010099932.1, read on the forward strand.
CCCCACAAAGTTATTCAAGTACATCTGTGCTACAGCCAAACTGATTTTCCATCCTTTTCAACGATATTGATCTCTTCTACTTTGTTCTTCAGCCAAACTGATGAATTTGCACATCATCAATACCAGAGCATAGTCCTCATATGAGCTCAAACCTGGTCTCCTTGCTCTTGGCTATTCATGGTTAGCTTGATGTCCTTGCTCCTGACCTCATTTAGTCACAGGAGAACCCTCTGGGCCTTCTGCGCCTTCAAAGTAGGTTTAATGATCTCTGGGAAGTAAAATTATCTATGCATTAATTCATTAACACTTTTTTGCATTAGAGACATGTTCGCTTTTAAACTTTGTAAGTACTACAGCATCACTATTTTTCATTATTAAGGTCTGGCTGGAAACATTTGGGTTAAAGTCTTGAAACGCCCAAAAGGAAATGATCAGAATTGTAATTCAAATATAGATATAGCTTTATGAGCTCCCCCATTGGTTAAGCCTTCAGGCGCTGGATTAAAGCTCTAATGTGTCAGATTAACTGCAAGCATAATTTGGTTAGTAAAAGTGCAATCGACCAAGATATTGATTTCTAATGTGTGGGATTTGTCAGTATAGGTCTTCAGGAAGTCCTAGATACATCATTGGCTGCAAATACAAATGGCAGCTCTATGTCTGGATGCTTTACTGCAGAAATCACTCTTTATGATTAATACATCTGTTATAAACTTTCAGATGTCCATGTTTAATCTGGAGAGATCAAAATAATCTTAATGTGGATTATTGTTAGCTTAGCTCCAATGTGCCAATAGAACTCTTAGGGGTTAGCATTATCCTAGAGATGGATAGAATGTGTTATTTATAATCGCACACACATCGATGCTTCAGTGTGTTTCTAAGTGACCACAAATAAATCTAATAGGCATGAAATACCTTCCTAACCCAACAAGTACTTTCAACCAACAAGTGCTCTGCCCATGTAGAGCTTCCTGAGGCTGTAGGGAGCATCTCCAGTAGCTCTTCTCGAAACCCCTTCAGAAAAACAAACTGCTGAATCCAGGGAAATCTGAAGGAAAAATTTTAAATGTCAAAAACCTAAGTGGTATTTTTGATTTATTACACACTTTTTACTTATTTTATGTTTGTAATTTTATAGTTTTTGTGTTGAAGTGAAGTGAAAGCGACTATTTGTCATTGTCAACACACTCAAGCACCACAACGAAACATGACCTCTGGATTTAACCCATCACACGTGCACATGTGGAGCAGCGGGCAGCTATCAACAGCGCCCAGAGAGCAGTGTAGCGGGACGGTACCTTGCTCAAGGGAACCTCAGTGGTGCCCGGGCCGGAACTTGACCTTCAGCTCACAAGAGTTATGTCCTAACCACTAGGCCACTACTGCCCACTTGTGTTGTGTTGAGTATAACTGTGAAATTTAGAAAATAATAAACATCATTTAAATTTAATATTAATAATGTATTCATTTCAAAGTTTAAGTATCTTTAATTGCTTAAAAACATCTTCCCCAGTGGCTACAGACATCTGTTTTCACCTGGAAACAGCCATAGAACATGATTTTGTGGAAGCTGTGCAGTGTGTGGACCATGACTAAGGTTCGACCTTTCATACCAGCTTTCCTTACCAGTGTGAAATGTCTGGTCGGTCAGTCTGTCTGTCTGTCTGTTTGTTAATCTATGTGTCAGTTCCTTCTGACTTGGTTATGAGCTTGCGCTGTCCCTGGCAGTCCAGCAGGAGTGTGGAGTTAGAACCCTGTGTAATAGGGCTTCATGGCAGCAACACCACGGTTTAAACACGCTGTCCTCAGTGTGAGAGAGTGCGAATGAATGCATGATGCATCCCCAGACTGAGAGAGAGAAGAGCCAGCACACTGTGGCATCTGCAACACATGGAGCACTAAAACTACATTGCAAGAAAAGAGCGAGAGAAGGAAACATGGAGTCCGTGGTCAAAAGGGGACTAATAGCAAACTTTGTAGGTGGTAGAAAATGAACATTTCAAAAGAATTCTTCCCTTTTCTCATTATGAACCTGCTTAAAACCCAGCATCGCAGCTGTCTGTCTTTCTGACTGCTTAAATAGCTACAAACGAGGAACAGAGGTGACACAACATGGGGAAAAAATTGCCAAATTGTCAGCTGTAAATATTTATAAAGCTGGCCTCCGTTTCGAGTGGTGACTGGCAGTGCGGCAGCTGCATCCGTCATAGAAACACACTTCATATTTCATGAAGGAGGCACTAAATCAACCACATTTTGCTTGTTTTACTCCTGTTTTGTATGTTTGTTGGACTGATTGTGTTGAAGAGATCGGGGGTGAGCCGGGGAAGCCTGTATCTTTGATGTTGGGGCTTCCGTCTGTAGCTTCATATCAGCCCTGATCAAACTCATACAAGTACTTTAGACAGCTGTGCAGTGTGCTTACAAATTCAACAAATCTATGATTAATGCGAGCAGTTAATAATGAAAGCGCAACAATCAACTCCGAGGCGCTTCTCTCGGAGCCGCATTCCTATTGGTTACAGTGGCGTGCACAAGTATTGTGATCAAGTCATATCCTGGGGCCTGTAGCCATTCTGCTCTCCTACTGGCCAGTCCCAATGGGCTTACACGGTGGGTTTGGTGGGTATAGTGATTTAGTGAAACCCACATCTGCAAAGCCGCACCAGCCATCTTGCTTTCGTTAAAAACAGATTTTAAAACTTTTTTAAAATGTATTTATTTATTGCACCTCGAGGAATTTCGGCTACCCCTCCCAGTCTGTCTGAAAGTTTGCAGTGGTGACGGATAGCAATAGCTTGTGTGGAGGCTTGTGCGTGTTTCTGACACTCTCGACTGTGGTGGAAATCAAAAGCTGGGAGATAATTGGTCACTGTTCATCTGCTTCGCGCCTGTCGCTCCAAGCTTAACGAGACAACGGCGCCACTCGAAACCCGCCGAAAAATCTCACGACGAAAGCGCGTGATGGGAAAAGTTCAGCACATGCTGGGGAGAGCGAGAGTGTGAATAGGGAAGCGAAAGTGTAAATGAGAAAGATGGCGTAGTGAGAACGAGGGAGAGAGACATCGTCCAAGAAAGACGGATGAGCGCTCGCGGGGAAAAAACAGATGGAGCATTAGATGGAGGGGTGACTGGCTGATATTTTTACTCGACAGCACTTCCTGTTTGTTGGCAGAAACGTTGTCACCTCGGTGAACACAAGTCTAGCCCCACAGTCCTGATCGTCAAGTCCTTTTTTTAAGGACAAAATGGTTAATCGCATTGTGTAAATTTGCGTCAGCAGTATGTGAATGAACATCCTCAACAAGTGAGAGCAGCAGTGACGTCTGGGTTCTGTGAAAATGATGCATCCTCAACATTACAAGGTTGGAGAACTTTTACAGAACGCTGGCAACACCTCCATTCAAACGAATGAGACATCGTGACATCCAACTCCATTTAAAACATAAAAACTAATTTCAGAAAAATATATTTACAGTATGCTTCGGTTCCCCTGGTCAAATTACATGTCACTGTTTTTGTGAGTGGGTCAGTGGAAGCTATTTCCATCCCAGCCAAATCCACATGTAAATGCTGGACAGTGAAGTGGGCTTATTGGTTTGCATACCTGATGAGTGTATAAGCTGTTTTTGCTGAGATTTTTCATGTCTTGTCTTCAACAGTTCTTCTCAGCTTCCGTTTCTTAACAAACTTTGAACAGTAAACAAGCAGAAAGTGACCAATCACCAGTTAATGGCTGTTGGGTGTTCAGAGTCGCATAATTAATTTTGCTCTGAAATTGTTTTGCTTGACTTGGATTAAGGCTTAATGAGTCAAATCAGCTTTAAGATATGTTTTTTTATGTATTTAATAATAATACATAAAAATAAATAACTTCTTTCCAATTAGTAAATCAACAAAGTATGTCCATTGGTGGGGGTGTCCTGCACGTTTACATACAGTGAACACAGAATGAAATGGCAAAAGACAAATACAAGTAAAGTTAGTAAAAACATTACAGTACAGTACTTTAAATTTAAAAAGCTCAATACAAATCAAATACATTAAAATGTCTTATCTGTTGTTTGTAGCAGGCTCCTAATGAGATAATGGACTTACGTGAAAATGGGACAGATGTGCTGTTTCAGGTGTGCAATACTAAATCTATTATAAAACATCTTTAGCAATCAGCAGAATGTCGTTTTTATAGTGTGATGCTGGTAGAAGAGGCTCAATAAAACTAGGGTCAATAAAAATGGGAGATTTAGTTAAATACACAGGTCAAATTTAATTAATATATTCATGAATTAATATATCACCCTCTGAATATGAAAGTATTATGGTCTTATGTCCTTGTATTATGTTTACTATTTTACTTTTTTTTAATTCTATTTGTATTACTTTATTAATGTCATTTGTCTTACTGTGGAATTGAGACGAGGCTCTGAGCTCCGAGTGCAATCATTTCATTGGTCGTAATGTTCTTCCACTGTTATCTGTATTTGAACTTGACTTTGAACTAATAACCCAAACCCATAACATTGTTCTGTATCTTCCCAAACCTCTTTCTTCTGTTTGTGTTACACCAACAAAAACCTCGCGGCTGAAATATTGATCAGACTTAAACGGAAGCAGGAATTTTCGAGGAGGAAGCCACTTTGTTCCTTGACTGTGCGTTTTTCTCTCCTTTCAGACGAAAGCAAGCTTGAGCTGGAGGCGTCACCGCTGCGCACGACCTGTGGCCCCAAAGTAAGAAACTCGAAATCTTTTACCCCTTTCCGTTCCTTTCCACGCCTCCTCAAATATGCAGTCCTCCTTAGTTCTGCACATCTGTAGTGACAGCAACCCATGCAGTGATCAGTCAGCCCCCATGCTGTAGCCTTTGCCTATGCCAGCATCCGAAACGAACACATAGGCCTGATCGGGCTAGTGTCGCATTTTAGGAGTGTGGCAGCAGTGCGGTTGCTGTTGGTTACAGTAGCATTGCGCCATGAAAGCTTCGGCTTCTAGGAATCGTGGCACATTCTGCTTCCATACGGCACAGCAGATCAGCAGATGCACTAGAGATGTAGACAGCTGCTGTTCTCTGCCTCAGAGGCTGCTGTGCTGTAAACACACAGGACTGAACAGTCAGTCGGTCGCCACCTCAGTCGATCAGTAATCGATTCATCACTTTTCTCTGCTGTTCCTCTCGTGGCGGCACTGCACGATTCATCGTTTTCGGAGTTCAAGTGTCTCCGGTGTGCTGTACAGTTTGATGTATGTAGAGTCATCAGATAACAGGAATTACAACTTTACTGTCACTTTTGTAAACCAACTGACATGACAAGGGCAGTCGCAGCCTAGTGGTTAGGACATTGCCCTTGTGAAGAGAAGGTCGCAGGTTCAAGTCCCAATCTGGGTACCACTGAGGTACCCTTGAGCAAGGAACTGCCCCACTACACTGCTCCCCCCAGGGGCTTCCCATTACGCCCCACTGCTCAACGGGTGTCACATGTGATGGGTTCAGTGGGTTTTGTTGTGGTGCACTTTGTGTGTGATTGAGTGTGTTCATAATGACAAATATTCCCTTTCACAGAATGTATATGTTCTGCTTCAATATTTGACAAGTACTGACATTCACATAAACATTTCGTATACAAACCCATCAAGACTGTTTAGGCCAATCAATATGAAGTACTGTGCAAAAGTTTTAGGCCCCCTGAGAAAAAAAAGCTTCTTAACTTAAGTGTCTGTGACCTTCTGATCTAAAGTTATTGAGCTTTAAATGCAACTGTACAACAAGACAGGAATTCGCCAAATTCTCCCTCGTCTTACATGCATATGATAGAAAACTATGAACGATTTATTCTATCACTTTGAAATTGGACATGTATACAGAGGAGACATGTGGGATGAACATAATAAAAATTGGAAGAGATCCATAGAGTATTTTTGGATTTATTGAAAAGTAATAAGACTTGTTATGAGGCGGGTTCCTTATTTTCTAACAAAAAATACAAACTACACTCAGAATAAAATATATAGTAAAATATTATTTTCGAAATTAAACTCAATTTCAAGTTATGAAGCTTTAAACACAAACTAAGCAGAAATGACCAAATCCACCCCCGCACAGAATAGGGTTAGGCTGTGTTTTTTTAGCCTGCAAAAATGAGAATAAATACAAACACCATGATTACAGTAAAAGTGCTGTTTATACTGTATATGTCAGTGTGTTGGCTTAGTCATTTAGAGGCCTACTTTAGCCTTACTTGACTGTATACCAAATGGACAAAACCTTTTGTTACTGTGTTCTTTATTATTATGGGCTAGACTCACTATTGTACTGTCTGTTCTGAGAAATACTTCCTGTACCCTTAGTCTTGTACCTGCTATAGACTTTGTGGAGTTGACGAGAGGATACACCATTGAATGGAAATGATTGCCTACTAGCTATGAAGCCCAGAAGGATTAGCGAATGCATCTGCTGATCTGATGAGGATTCCAGGCAGATTTACTGTCTCTGCTGTCTTATGTTGGGTGACAGCTGAAATGTAATCACTGTCTTTCTCAGGCATGGACACACACACACACACACACACACACACACTGGGCAATGCTGGGCAGGGGTGGCCTAGTGATTAGGACCTCCCCCTTGTGAACAGAAGGTTGGAGGTTCAAGTCCCGGCCCGGGTCGTTAGCTGTTGGCTGTTGATCGCTGCCTGCTACTCCTCTTGGGCACGTGTGATGGGTTAAATTCAGAGGTCGCATTTAATCGTGGTGCACTATGTGATTGCGTGTGTTCACAATGACACGCCACTTTGACTTTCACACACATTAGTCAGACACTGTGAACTTCTTATGTTTTCTAATGCTTAGGTTTTTAGTCTGATTCAAGTGTTGGATTATTCTAATTCAGTACTAAGTTTAATCTTGAGGTTGAGCTTGAGATAGTTTGCCAGCAAAATCTGAAATAAAAGAAAAATAAAAGGTCAAAAAGAGAGATTATTACAAATAAACACATACAAAAACACTACAAGTGCTACTACAGCAAGTGCATCTGTATCTGTCAGGGAAAATGATTTGTTTGCAGTTTTACTCCTCCTGCATGTTGAATAGTCAAGAAATGTTTTCTGCTTGAAGTTTGTCTCATTGTCCATTTAACAAGTAGAAGTGACTATTTGTCATTGTGAACACACTTAATCACACAAAGTGCACCACAGCGAAATGTGACCTCTGCATTTAACCCATCACACGTGCACACGTGGAGCAGCAAGCAGCTATCAACAGCGCCCTAGGAACAAGTACAGTAGTACTTAGTGGTTAAGACGCTGCCTTTGAGACCTGAAGGTTGCAGGTTCGAATCCTGGCCCGGGCACTACTGAGGTACCCTTGAGCAAGGTCCCACTACACTGCTCCCCGGGTGCTGTTGATAGCTGCACGCTCCTCCACGTGTGCACGTGTGATGGGTTAAACGCAGAGATTGCGGTGTGGTGCTTGAGTGTGTTCACAATGACAAAGAGTCACTTTCATTTCATTTCAAATATTCAAGGGTACTTCATTGGTGCCCAGGCTGGGACCTGCGACCTTCAGTTTGCAATGTGCTAACCACTAGCTCACCAATGGCCAATGCTGGTTTGAGATCTGAGGCAAGTTTTTACAATGAGAACGGGTGCAGTGTAAGTTTCCGTAACTCGGTAACTACATTAGAGTGCAAACCTTAAGTGGTCAGACCCAGGCACAGAGTGAGTCTGACTGATCAGCTGTTTTTGGGTTGAGGGGTAAATTTTGTAAATGAGATTTCCTTTTGCTTAACTATTCCTTTAAGGCTGCTTGAGCTTGTGTTCTTTGTTCTATGCTAAACTCTGGGTTTTTCCGTCTCTGTCTAAACTAAGGATTCCTCGGACTGAGCTCAACCATGCAAAGCTCATCGTTTTTCTGTCTGTGCCCGTGCCATGCTAAGCTCATGGCTTTTTTTCACTGCGTGTCTGTGCTAGAATGAACAGTGCAGCACATTTAATTAGCTGGAAGGAGAGAGTGTGTTGAGTCCAAATGGAGTGGGACCACCTTCACTGCAGCTGAAGCCTGCCTTGTCCTGGCGAAAAGAGCAGAGGAAAACAGACGTCTCCAAACCCTTTAAAGATTCTTCTTTCACCAGCAGAGCCTAGCAAGGACTGATCTGGGCTGCACTGGTTTGGACTTGGCCATATGGTTGACTTAACTGTTATTTCACAGCTCTGGCTTCCTTTCTGAGTGTGTGTGTGTGTGTGTGTGTATGTGTGTGTGTGTGTGTGTGTGTGTGTGTGTGTGTGTCCTCCTGAAGCATGAGCTAAAAAGGCATTCCTGTCTCACTGTCTGGGGTGTGTTGTGGAGGTGACTGTCAGGGCCACATACAGCATTATGATTGATGTCTCTCTCGCTCTCACTCACTCTCTCGCTCTCACTCTTTCTAGCTCGCTCTCTCTTTGTTGCTTTCACTCTCTTGCTCTCTCTCTCTCTCTCTCTCTTGTGCTTTCGTTCTCACTCTCTCTCTCTCTCTCTCTCTCTCTCTCGTTCTCACTCTCAAGCGTCTACTCATCTGGCTGCTCTCTGCATCCCAAAACGGAGGCGCTGGGATTACCCCGTCCCTTATCCGTGTGAAGTCAGCCTGATAACGAGCTCACACACTCGTTCATTATCATTTCATACTGATGACATGAGATAGGCTGGAGTTTTTACTTTGAGTCCTGCGTGTTGTGTTTAGCGTGTGGGGCTGGTAATGGTGTCCTCCAGCCACACGCTGCACAGCCCAAATTTCATTTCAGACTGTTTCATACTGCATGTTTTAGACTGAGCCTTGAATCACCCTCTATTTATAGGCATCGCTCCTGAAAATGTTTTTCTTTCTTTCTTTTTCTTTCTTTTCGTTCTTCCTCCCCCCCCTCTCTCTCTTTCTCGCTCTCTCTCTCTATCTCTCTCTCTTTCTCTCTATCTCTCTCTCCCCCTCTCTCCCCCTCTCTCCTAGCTCTTCTTTCTTTCTTCCTCTCTTACCTCCCTCCCCCTCTCTCCATCTCCCTCTCTCTCTTGTTCTCTCTCTCCCCCCTCTCTCTCTTCCTCCCTCCCAGCTCTTCTTTCTTTCTTTCTTTCTTTCTTTCTTTCTTTCTTTCTTTCTTTCTTTCTATCTTTCTTTCTTTCTTTCTTTCTT
>JBBPDA010099963.1:0-11443 GCA_037974385.1 Arnoldichthys spilopterus
CCCCCCCCCCCCCCCCCCTCCCTCTCCAAAGAAGCAGGGGCTTGGAATATTTTATATATATATATATATATATATATACACACACACACACCAGCCAGCCATAACATTAACACCACCAACAGGGGGTTATATTAGGCAGCAAGTCAACAGTCTTGAATTTGATGTGCTGGAAGCAGGAGCATAGGGATCTGAGTCATTTTGACAAGGGCCTTATTGTGATGGCTAGACAACAGGCAGGTCAATGGCATTTGAGATCATTTAAACATTGTGAAGTTTCTTTTATTATTTTGGCAAATAGCTGTAGTGGGATCACATACTGTCCTGACGTTGAGAAATATATGCCTTCAGGATAAAACTAAACTGTTTATTGGCATGAATGGACCATAGTAGAACCATTTAATCTGGGGGAACTTTGTTATGTTGAAGTTCTGTTGACTTCAGTCATCTCATTCACACATATGGCTCTACCAAGAACCATCCATGAAGGGTTCTTTGGAAAACCAAAAGTGACTCTTCTATGACATTACTCCAAAACTCCTTTTTGGCACCTTCAATACTCAGTTTTACTAAGTATCACTGCCAGATTTCTGAAATTCTTTACTCTCACACAGAGCTAGACAGCAAGGTCCAAATCAGAGAGGCTGTGCAGGACTGTGAGTGGACAGCAGGGAGTGTTAACCTCAGAGTCCGAAGGGATTCCCTGTTCTGGTCACAGCTCCACACAAACATACACACCGCTGTATGAAAACGGCCATTCCACAAGTGCCAGTGGTCTCTCACTCACACACACACAGTCTCGCTTTCTCCTGTGACCTCAAATCCCAGCACAAACATTCAGCTCATGCTTTCCGAAGGTTGAGAAAGCCATATTTGTTATGATGGGACATGGCACATCTCAGAGGAGTCAGTGAAGAAAGAGTCACACTATATATCACGAAATAAAGGAGACGGAAGGAAACTTAAGATCTGTAAAGATCTACTGTGCTGTTTATAGGTAAACAGAAATCCCTGATTTCATTCCTTCTCTGCATGGTCATTTTTAAAGTTAGTTATGGGAAGTCTTCATTACTGAGAGTCTATTAAACCGAATAATTAGCTGTTAGACTTGTGTTAGCGTAGTATTTTTGTCTTTGTGTAAACCTCCTATTTCAGCCTGACCTATCGTGATACCTTACTAAGTTCTTACTACAGGAACCCACTGAGCAGGGCCCATATGGACAGCCCTATGTTCCACCTAACTGATCATTGTGGCACCACCTGTACACTAGGACCAGCTGCTGATTTTTTCCTTTGTCTATTATTGCTATCTGTCGACCAAAGGAGGATGGGTTCCCCTTCTGAGCCCTGGTTCCTTCCAATTTTTCTTCCTACAGCTGAGGGAGTTTTTCTCTGCTTCTGTCCCCTTTGGCTTCCTCATTAGGGGCTCAGACTTCTGTAAAGCTGCTTTGTGACAACGTCAGTTGTAAGAATCGATATAGAAATGATTTGAAACCCAACTATTTCTCCATAAACATTATTTTTAGCTCACTGAATACAGAATAATTCTATATTTAGTACAATCAACTTCTCTAACCCCTCACGAGGATCGTTGCTTTGTTTCACTATGTACTGTGCTAACTGTAAATGGTTGACATTACAGTAAAAGTTGACTTAAGTTGACTTGCTGGCCATGTCATTGGGCTGATCTGCCTTTTCTGAAAAAAAGCTTGATGCATCATCCTGAGAAATTAGTTCATCACCACTAAACCTACTTTCTATCCATGGAATGAGAAAATGGCCCAAAACTCTAGTTTACACCTGGGCATTGACTGCTTAGTAATGGTCATCTCACCTGCTTTGAAATTTCCATCCTGACACTATTTTACACACAACTCAGAACAGCCACATTCACTGTTGGTTTTCCTTTGTGAAGGAGTTTTGTCTCAGGTATCAGGCAGCGTGTTCGTGACCATTTCATGTCCTAACGTTTTGTGGTTGAGCTTTAAGAGGCACTATGGTCTTCAGATGCCCAGTTCCATTCACCGTCACTGTGAACCATTTTGATCTGGTCTCTCTAGAACAGAGAATTTCACATCAGACCTGCTCTACATGGCTCCATTTACTTACATTTTGACCAGTTAAAGATGCAAAAATCATACTTTTCCAATAACTGTTCTTATAGCTGAAACTGAAGTGAACCGTTTATTTATTTATTTATTTATTTCGATTGATGCCTTCACCACTGTAACTAAACACAATCAATATCAATAAAGCTCAGTGAAATGAAAAGTGAAATGAAAGGCACATGAGGCACGGAAGAGCGAGTAGATGATTCTCCAGAGAAAAGCTGCTGATAGCTGTCTAACTCGAAGGTCAGACTTATCTCCCGTTTCCCACTCTCCTTCTTTCTCTCTATATCTCTCATTTCCTCTACACCCCCCCCTACAACTTTCTTTCCCATTACTTTCTCTTTCTACATCTCTGTTTCTCCATCCCTCTGTTTTTCTCTCTTTTTCCTCAAATATCTCTCTCCTTCTTTACATCTTTCCCTCTCTACATCTCTCTCTGTACATCCCTTTCTTTCTCTCTACCTCTCCTTTTCTCACCTTCCCTGTCTCTCTTTCTCTACATCTCTCTGTCCATTCCCTTTCTCTCTCTGTACATCCCTTTCTCTCTCTCTACCTCTCCTTTTCTCACATTCCCAGTCTCTCATTCTCCCTGTCTTTCTCTTTCTCTACATCTTTCCCACTCTACATCCCTCTCTCTCAACCTGTCCCAGTCTCTCACTCCCCTGTCTGTCTCTTTCTCTACTTCTTTCCCTGTCTGCATCTCTCTACCTCTCCTGCTCCCCATTTCTCTACACCTCTGTCTCTCCCTCTCTCTCCCTCTCTCTCCCTCTCTCTCCCTCCATGACCACAGCACCATTGCTTTTTTTCCTCTGGGCTGGGAAAAATGTGAGGAATCCATTCCACACCACACCACGATAACCCAACGCACTGTTTACATTCAGAAAAGCAAGAGAAAAACAGGCCACAGGAGGGGAAAAGGACAGCCTGAGTGGCGGAGGAGTCACGGGGGAAGGCATGACAGAGCAACACACCAACATAATCTGGCATGAAAATCACAGGAGCTGGTAGAAAATCCAAGGACAGGCATCTGACAATCAGCCTGTGCTGTTTCTGAGAAGTTTCTCATAGAGTGTACAAGTGACGGACAGAGACACCCACTAACACTAACGTTCACTAATGAGGCCTCGACAAGTGCTCCAGTGTTAGATGTCTAACTGGTCTTACATAATGTATTCACTGACTAATGTCCATTATGCATGACCACTGGTGCAAACTTCCATATCAGCCTCTGAGCTTCAGCACAAAACTGTAGAAGCAAATCTCAGGGGAGTACATTTGAGGTCAGGGTGAATATTTTTGGCAAAAAACTAAAATTAGTACTACCTTGCATTAGCCTTTTCAAATACACCAGGCACAAAGGTGTGACATTCATATTTACAGAGGTTTTATTAGTTCATATATATATATATATATATATATATATATATATATATACACACACACACACACACACTTGCAGCAACAGCTTCTACTTTGCACCAGGTGTTGGAACATTGCTGTGAGCATTTGATTGCATTTAGTTTCAAGATTTTGAGATCAGCTACTGATGTTAGATGATTAGCTTTGCATAACAGATGCCAACTCATCCCAAAGGCACTGGATGGAATTCCTTCACTCCAGAGAATGCAGCTCCAGTGTTCCACAACCCAGTGCTCAAAGGCTTTATACCCCTCTAGCCAATAATAAGCATTGGGCATGGAAATCATAAGATCATGCATGGCTGCTTTACAGAATTGTGTTCTGTTTGCATTGCTTTTCCATGACAATTGTACAATCTTTGTGTGTGTGTGCGCAATTGAATATAAAGAAAAGAATGCACATTAAAGTAATAAAATGACATATTAGAAAGATTGTCTAGAAACTTTTGGACATATTGTTTACAGTACTATCAGTAACAATGTTGGAAGTGCACTACAATGTAAGTTGTACAAATTTGGCCAAAGAATGACATTAAATTATTAGTTCTGAAGAAGCACACAGGTTCTAACCATTGGAATATCTATTTTGTCCATAAGAAGACTTCTAAGCTAACTGTAGAGTGTGGACTTCACTTACAACTGCATCAACAGTTTTCCAGTCTACCCACATGTCTGAAGCATTTCCAAACAGTGATTTTTTGCTAATCCCTCTCTCTGCAGCTGAGCTGTGTTGTGAACTCCCTGCCATCATTATTGTATTGATTGATTGATTGATTGATTGATTGTTGTTTCACTTGATTCACTTGTTTCAGCTTGAAAGCGACTTTGGTGGTGTGTTATTCCTGTCTGTCATGTAGTGTATTCAGTGCAGCGGCCCGGGCCCACACCAGAACTCCCAGGGAAGACAGTGGCAGGTTTGTTGTCTTCTTAGCGATAGTCTGGCTTAAACAGCATTGTCAGTGAATTACATGGTTAACAGTGATTTTAAGGCAAGGCAAGTTCATTTATATAGCACATTATCACACATAGAGGTCATTCAATGTTTACAGTGAAATAAATAAGAAGAAAAAAAATAAAAGAGAAAAAAAAATAAGAAAAGTGCATGATAAAAGTAAAATAAAAAACAAATAAAAATAAATATGTGTAAAAATAAAGAAAGTGCATGATAAAAGTAAAATAAAAACAAAAAATATATAAATAGATAAAATAAAATTCTATTTAAAGAATAATGCTAGATAAAATCTGACAGTTGCCTTGGCCCACACTGCCACAGCAACACAAATTGTAGTTACTTTATTTATGCATTAATAAAAGACAAATAATTCTCTTTTATATGAAGTAATCAGCAATGTAATTTAATTACTTTAAAAAAAATAAATTAAATTGCAACTACTAATTTTCAGTAACTTGGAAAACACTGGTCTACTACTGTTGATTTAAATGTGTTTTATGAAAAAATGTCTGTTCAAATACTGCAGTGGTGCAGATCCAGTACTTTCAAACTTAAAATAGCTTTTTAACTGACAGCACTTCAGCCTCTTCACAAAACAAGCCAAAATCAGGTCAGTGCTTTGGGAATGCACTTCAACTGCAATGCTTTGGCAATTAACCTCAAGTGAACGCCAATCGTCTCAAGAAACCACAGCCATGATCAAGCACACAGAGGGTAAAGGTCACCCTACATCCAAATAACCCACTTAGGCCTGAATGGAGAATTTTCCAAACAGACAGAACAGATCCAAACAATGTACTCAACTAAAGTAGACATTCACAAGGCCTTAGTGTTTACCTCTTGGGTACATCTCATACAACATACAAGTTTTCAACAGTAAATGAGCATGTTTTCTTTGTCAGTTTGACAGATTTTACAGGTTTGTTTTGAGGGCAGTAATAATACAGGGGTAAATCATCTAATCTGTTCCGTCCACACTGCAGGATTAAAGTTATTGGTAATTGTTCATCTGATGGTGCACAGATTGTATTAGTCTTCCTTTAGGCCTTCATGAGTTGAATGCAATGCTTTGAGACCTTATAAAGGCCTGGTGGATTGACTGAAAGGATGCCCCTTACATTTGTTGTTACATGTGTTTGCAAATTGTTGCTTGTCTGTATAGTCCTCGATTTTCCAGTAACTCCATGAAATAAGTGGCAGAAAGCCATTCAAAGTCAAAGTGAACTTTGTCACTAGCTATATGCAAGTATACAAAGAGAGAAAATGACAAAGGTCAAGGTCCACAGTCTACACATGTACGTAGTACAAATAGACAAAGCAAAACATTTTTCATAGACATACATACAGTGCAAATACAGCACAGATGTACAAGACAATACAGAATACAAATACAGAAAGTAAGTAAAAAATAAAGCACAAGAAACAGTAAAAAAGTGGGTAGGCAATATACCAGTAAAACTTTGGTTTTCAGTTGCCATGGCTTGCTTACTGTTGTGAGTGATATAGCCAGTAAGCCCCCACCCACCCCACCTTTTCTCTTGTCTGGATATAGAAGGTGCCCATTATAAAGCCGTAGCCTGTTCAAATGCTAGAGCAAGTGTACGATACAATCACTGTCTATAATGGTCAGGCTCTGGAATTTGCTGGAAAAACAAATCTGAACATTGCAAAGCCGAGAACGGAACGTGTGGCTTTTTCAAGTTGTTTTTTTTTTTTTTTTTGCTGTGGTCATGGACATTAGAGCTCCAGACGGTTCATTTAGAACACACTTGCTCTAACTCACTCAAACACACTATAAAAAAGATGGCAGTGGAAGCACTCTATTGGATTATTGCAGATTATCTAGACTAGTATCTATAGACCAGTCATGATGTCATCATCAAGCAGCTACTGAGTAGCAGCCTCAAGCAAATCCTCTACCTTTAATTTTGTTAGTTGATTGAATACTGCAGTAAGGAATGCATGCCTTCACCTTTTAGTTCCACTTTAACAATGAAATGCAAGTAAACAGGATGGGGAGAAACCAAGCATTCTGATTGGTTTACAGGATTGTTTAATCTGACACACAGTCAAACCTGTGTCCTGCTGTATGAGTATAAAAATGTAGATGTTCTCCAACCCTTACCTTCACCTCAGCAACTGAACATTCAGCTTTTTTAACTTTCTCTAATAAAAGTTGCTGTTTAGGATATAAGCTATTAGAAGCCAGCTAAATGTATGAACATGTTTGATGAGGTGAACATAATGTGCCAGAGGTGGGAACAAGTAGATCTCAAGTCTTGACACTGAAGTCTGCAATCAGATCTTAAGATTGGACTGGCATGTCTCAAGTCTTGAATAATTATATAGGCAATTCTCAACTCAAGTCTTAAGTCAATACAGGCATGTCTCAAGCTTAGTCTGGAGTCTATATTGGCAAGTCTTAAGTCAAGTTTGGAGTCAGTAGTGAAATCTGAAGTTTATACAATCTCAGTCACAGGCTGATTTTCAGTCTTCAGCAAATGTAATGCCATTTTAACACTGAATACCATAAACAGTGGTAACAGTAATACAGCCTATTTAATTGTAAGATGTTAACAGTCTATAGTAATATTTAAAACAATTTTTTTCCCTTTATGTCCAGAATTACTTAGTTGGCCATTTCCAAACCTTTTCTCAAGGAGGAGCAATTATAATTACCATCCAATACATAATCAATGTATCTAATTAATCCAGTAACCAAACTGGTCTTATTCTGTATTAATATTAATTTATTAGTAATTTTAAAAAAGAATGCTATAACACGGCATCTATGTTACTATGTACTGAGAAAAGTACACTTAGTTAAATATAAGCTTAATGAACGGTAAGCGTCTACAATCCCAATACATAGCAGATGTTCAGGTTTCTTAAATGTGCTCAGAAACTTTACCCTTATAGCTCCATCTCATTGGTGTACCATTAAAAGGCTGTTGATGCCCAGAGACTGTTGGTACAGTTTGTTAGCCATCCTCTAATCTTTCATCACAGCTTGATATTTAGGGGGAAGGCTATTTTCCACTTAATAGTGACACCAGTGTGTGAAAAAAACCTCAGCAGTATTAGTGTTATGCCTGATACACATTACACCAGTGCCTTACACATCATTATGCTGGTACCACATCAGCGTCATTACTGGTAATGTTCCACCACCCAAATAATATCAGATCAATAGCGGTTCTATGGTTAGAAACTGACCAGTTATTAGAGATAAATGTGCAAAAACAGATGGGATACAGTCTATAATTGCACACTTCTTTATTGGACCTTTAAGGTAGCATGGCCACATGCTCATTTTTCAAAACACCAAGAGACACTTGCTGGGAAACTCCTATAGACTGAATACTCTCCATAAGTCTTCCCTGCCAGACTGAATCATTTATTCACTGAGCATTACTCCATGTTATTTGGTATGAGCCAGAGTGTATGTGGATGATTCTGCATTACATTAGAGTGTTGAAAAGTGCTTGTCCTAGACTAGGCATTGGATAATGAGGTCCTGGTGTTGAAGGACAGTGAAAGACCTCGACGGCAGAACTAAAATTGTGGTCATTATTCTTCATTTCCTTTTACACTTACAGCCAACCTTCATAAAGGGCACTGTCTATGTGTGTGCATGAGAGAGAAAGAGTGGGAGAGAGACAGAGTGAAACAGGGTTATAGGAGTAAGGTAAGTTCCCCATAAGCAGCCAGGTTATTACTTATACAGTGATGTTGGGTCACATTAAGTAACCTAACATTCTCTATGTGACATTTCTCATAAAGTGTGAGAATGAGAGCAAAACACACAACAAGTGAGTATTATAAGTGTGAAGTTGGTGAGTGAAGTTTTCTGGCACAACAGGAGGGTCAGTAACACCTTCATGTCCAAGAGTGTGTAGATAGTGGAACATTTGAGCTCAAAAGTGGACTATCTAAATTCTGAAACTGAGTTTTTGGGTTCCATAGAAAGAAGGTCCAGGATTCAATCCCTGGGTTGGCCACAGGTGCCTTTCTGTGTGGAGTTTGCAAGTTTTTCCCATGTTCACGTGGGTTTCTCCAGGTACTCCAGTTTCCACTGTTCAAATGCTGCAGGAGGTTGTTTGAATAGACTAAAATTGCCGACAGGTGTGTGTGTGATGCGTTTTCTGTCTATGTGTTGCCCTGCGATGGGTTGGCCTCCTGTCCTGGGTGTCCCCTGCCTTAGGCCAGTAGTCAGCTTGGATTGGCTCCAGCTTCCCCACAACCCAAAAAGAAGCTGTTTAGAAAATGGATGGATGGATGGGAGTCTTTGTGGTGTGTTTGATCTCAGAGAATTTTGAGCTCTTTGCTGGAATCTTTTCACAAATAACATATGAAGCCAGGTTTTTTCAAGTCTTGGCTCAAGATCCTAGTTAGCAAACCAACGATGATAGTGCCATGGAAAAACTCAGAGCATGAGGAAGTAATTAACAAACAAACAAACAAACAAACAAATAAATAGGAGTCAAATCATTAAACCAAAGCATTCACATTACTAGTTACGAGTATCAAAGGGCTGTAGTGTTAGTCTGGTTGTTAAGACAAAAAGACAAAGAACTCATCATAGTGCAAGAATTGACTGGGATCAGCAATCACCAGCCAGAGTGCAAATCATAAAAGAAACTCAGAGAAGCGATGATGGACTTTTCACAAGTCTTAATGACATCCAAATGAAGCTTTTTATCTCAATGGGGAAAAGTGGCACATGCAAGGGAGACTTTCTGGTATAACAGGAGGTCGAATACCACACTGAGATCTATGATGGAGAATTCAAGGGCTATAGAAAAGAATTTGATGTCTACAGAAGAGTATTAACTCTATAGAAGGGTATTAACGCCCTACTCCCTTGAACGCTCTCTAAGGGCTACAGGCAGTAGTCTTCTTCCTGTTCCTCACACAAGACTTTCCACTATTGGAGGCAGGTCCTTCAGTGCTATAGCCCCAAATTTAGAGTTCTCTCCGTGATTGTTCTTCCCTTTCTACCTTTAAATGTGAAGTAAAGATTTATCTTTTCAAAGATTACTTTTCCGCTTTCCAAAGTCCTCAATGATTTTATTCATTTTTTTATTTATTGTGTTATTTTTGTATGTTAAGCGACATTGGGACAGTAAAAGGCGATATTTAAACTCAACGTATTGTTATTACAGTACAATGTCTAATGCATGTTGTTGTACACACTGATCAGCCATAACATTAACACCACCTGTCTAATATTGAATAGGTCCCTCATGCTGCTAAGACAGCTCGGACTGTGGTGCATTTCTATCAGAGTCAGCATTAATGTCTTAAACCACAGTAGCTCTTCAACAGGATCAGACCAAGTGTGCTGGTGCTTCCCACATGCAAAAATGTGCTTTAGGTGCCCGTACCCCTGTTGACGATTCACCAGTTGTCCTTCCTTGGATCACTTTAGGTTGGTACTAACTACTGCAATGTAGATGCTCTGACTCAGTGGCCTAGCAATCGCAATAAGTCCTTTGTCAAAGTGACCCAGATCCATAAGTTCACTTATTTGTACTGCTTTAAAAGAATCAGCATCAAGAACTGACTGTTCACTTGCTGCCTAATATATTGCAACCCCTGACAGGTTCCATTGTAATGAAACAACTACATAGTCAATGTTATTTACTTTGCCTGTCAGTGGTGTTAATGTTGTGGCTAATCAGTGTAAATATAGTTACCATATTGTCCATAAATCACTGATTCATGTATAAAACACTCAGCCACGTTTCACTCCTGCATGACGCACATGACTAGCACAGAACAAACTGATGACAACACACACTCGCACATACAGTACAGTGACGTCAGTGATGACAGAAGGAAGATTTACACTTCCCCCATTGTTTCGAATGGCTTCCGGGCTGAGCTCCTAGCTGATGGAAACCATTTATTTGCATGAGTCTGTGTGTGTGTGCGCGCATGTGTGTGTATAGTCAACTAGCTCTAACCAGTTTGATTGGTGGCAAGTGAGCAGCGCTGCTCCATCAGCTCTTACCAAACTGCAGCTTTGCTTAAATTAACACAACTATCCTAATTCCAAATGCCAGTCATGGGCCTAAATCACACATTAACTTGCTGTTATTGCCCCATATTTCACAGCTTAAACCTTTGAGCTGCCTACAATGGCAGAGAGACCATGTGTTGCTATATAGTCGGCCCAGCATTGGCAGCATACATTAACAGAGCCTTTTTATAAACATGCCTGGCAACACGAGAGGGAGAGAGATGGAAAATGAGCGAGAGGGAGAGGTAACTCTCAGTCAATGGCTCTTGTCCTCTATTCTCTCGCACTGGCTATATCAAACATATGACAGGAAGTAAGCCATAGCAACCAAAATATTGCATTTGTTACTGCCACTCATTTCATAGAGGGTTGCCACAGAACTGATGGACTAAGCACAAAACAACAAGCCAGTCTTATCTAGTGCACGGTCCCAGATGCATGCAAGGGTGCACCATATGAAATGCACACCATAGAAATGTCCTTTATTAAAGCACAATACAGACCTGGGGATCACTCAACCATTTTCTTGTTAGATTTCTGACCATGGACTTGGAGCGACAGCCATTCCAAACAGCTATCATCGATCCCAGGTGTGCTTCTGCGAAGCTTATTCATGCAGGCAGATGTCTAATGGTCCAGCACGTCTGCAAGAATTAAAAGGCCAGTGGAGGCAGCACTCAGACATGGACAGTGGCAATGTGTGGTGGTGATTGCTTTTTTCAGAAGTTCGTCCCCCTGATGAGAATGTAGCAGAGGATGAGAGTATTAAACTCTGTCTAATCCCACGCCATAAGCCACAATGCCAGTCACCATATCGTGCCAAGGAAGACATCGGGCCAGCCAAAGGGCCTTAGACTGGCCACGAGAACACACACACACACACACACACACACACACACACACACACACACACACACACACACACACACACACACACACA
>JBBPDA010099974.1:0-11443 GCA_037974385.1 Arnoldichthys spilopterus
GGCTCCTGAACTCATAACCTACCACCACACACTGCCATCAGGCTCCTGAACTCATAACCTACCACCACACACTGTCACACTATTAATTCTCTTGCCTTTATCCAATGTGCAGTATTGCTGTTCACACTGGTCACTTTACACAATGTGCCCTTCACATGGTTCCTTTATATATTTGTAAATATTCTTTTATATATATATATATATCTTTTTTTAAATATTTTTTTCTTTTTTATTTTATATTCATTTTTATTTAGTGGACTGCACACCTGAGCCTGGACTGCGATTTTGGGTTTAACTCACCTCACCCTGCCCACATTTTTTTTGCTGGTTCTGGGGACAGAAGCAGAAGCAGTTCTGGCACATTAGTCAATGGAAGTGTGTATGAAGGGAATAAATACATGGATTTACAGGTCAGAGCAGCAGTGCATTGTCACCCAGGTGTGACTCAAGGCATAACAGATAAAACACAGTGAGAAGGATGTTTATAACTCATGTGTGGTCGGACAAACTTGATCCTATCTTGGCATCACTGTTGAACAGCAAGCACGGACAAGCCAGGGTCATATTTGTTGCATTTTCCTTTTGTTGGTGGAACAGATGGGCACATGGCAGAGTTTTAGTGAACTAGGAAAATACCAAATTATGATAAAAAAAACATGATAATATAAGAGTTCTCAATGTCGAGATGAGTTGCACATTTTCAGCTCGACTTTAATATGAACCAGGATGACTTCCTTTATTGTCACTGTACTCTTCTACTCTTCTCTTCTGTTCCACTTTTATTACACTAGCATCTAGCACATCACACCGAGCATGTCTGCATAAACAAGCTTACAGTGCCTTGAAAATTGACAATGTTCCAACTCTGACTCCATCGTGAAAAAGGAAAAGTGAAGTTCAAAAAGTGAAGTGACAAAACCGTAGTCCATTTCAATCAAGACAGTTAACAGATACAACGCTTGCACAGATTTAAAGCCATTTATGTGGACCATTGCTCCAGTGTCTTGAACGTGTTTCCTAGTCTCAGCTCTGGAAACCCTCTGCCCCTCACATCCTAGTATTGTCCTACACTACCACACCCATGTAAACTCAGAACAGGGTAAATTACTAAACTGTGCAGGCCAATGGGGGCTTCCAGGACTGGGCTTGAGAAACCATTTCCTAAACCATGAAAACAATGTAACATCTGACACATTTTGAACCTATTTGATCCAGTCTTCACTCTGGCTGTTCTCCAGAAACCCTCAGATTCACTCTAATACACCAATGGAACTGAATGTAATGGAATCTGATTTGTCCAAACCAGCAAAGTCTATTTTCTGTTAATAGATACTTGTGAAGATGTGTTTAGTCATTTCTGAGGTGTTTCATTTTCATTCAGGCCAATGTAATGTGTGATAAAGTGATGCGACTCATGTTGGAAGAGACTCTCTCAGAAGTTCGGATGTCAGCTAGATCATGTAGTAGAATATGTCTCTCCTGAATGATCCGTTGTTCTTCTGAGATGTTAACACCGATCAGTCAAAACATTAATACCACTGACGGGTAAAGTGAATACCATTGACTATCTAATTATTTCATTACAGTGGCACGTGGCGTTGACTGAGATATATTAGGCAGCAAGGGAACAGTCAGTTGTAGTGCTGGAAGCAGGAAAAATGGACAAGGGTCTTGACAATGATGTCTAGACATACTCCAAAATGGTGCCTTTCTGTGCATAGTTTGCAAGCTCTCCCCGTGTTTGCGTGGGCTTTCTCCAGGTGTTCCGATTTCTTCCCACTATCTAAAGGCTGCAATAGGTTGATTGGATACTCTACATTGCCCATAGGTGTGAGTGTGTTTGTGAGTGGTTTTCTGTCTATGTGTTGCCCTGCGGATGGGTTGGCCTCCTGTCCCGGGTGAACCCTACCTTGGGCCAGTAGTCAGCTTGGACTGGCTCTAGGGGATTGGCCCAGAAATGGAAGAAGCAGAATAAATGAATGGCTTCAGTGTTGCCCTAAAATGTAAAGTAGCAAAAGAAACCCCTTCTATGGTTAGCTGTTTCCACACTTTGGACTGGTACACCACCACCTTAAAACTCCATGGATGAGTTCCACATTGTAGCACATACCCCACACAAACAAGGCTGTCCGTCTCAGCTCAAATCCATCTCAGTTTCATGCTCGACATAATCTACATTTATAAAGGTACAGTACAAAACCATGGGTAATTACAGCAGCTCTCTGCCAGTGTGTTATCACAGAGGGTTTCTCATCTCTCCAGCTTAGGGAAAGTGCTGCAGGGTTTTTTCTTTACAGGAGATTAGGTTGACCTTGTTCTTCAGCAGCAAAAAGCCTTTTACTTATTCTTTCCTTTTCCATTCATACCTGCTGCGTGGGAAGGCTACTGCATCTGCTGTGCTACTTACACAGGGGAAAATATATCACACACACACACACAGAAGCTCGGTAAACGTCACTAAGCTTCTTCAGTGAACAAAATCAATTATGAACAATAACATCATTTAACACAATCTGGGTAGTGTGTGTCGAGAGTGGATCGCCATCAGAAACGGCCCGTGATAAAAGCTGGATAACAGTGTAATGAAGCATCACATCTGATAAATCACAGGAGAGAGAAGAAATGCTCACTGTGATCTATGATAATGCAATTTGTGGGTGGGGGTGGGGGGGGGTGGGGGTTCCATTAACGCCTTTTGAAGTTTTTGCGTCTTCATCACATGTTAAAATTGCAGCATATTTTAATTTAATTTTAGTCATTATTCCAATCGAAATATTTAGTTGTATTAATAAAAATGTATGATGATTCAATTTCCATTGCGAGTGGAAATGTCACTAGTAGGGGCCGATCCATTGACGCTGAACTGCGCACACAATGAATTTATGAGGTTTTGATATAACAGCAATTCTGGATGATGACGAGAATCGCTGTGGAGCAGCTGTCTAATAGCTGGCTCTATCAATAAGAGATCCCATGTTTAGGCCCTGGTGGTGCCTCAGCCAGAGATAGATGGCCCACCCTCCCCCTCTATACCCCAAAGTGTAACGCTAGCCAATGTGAGCATCTGCAAGCTAATGTAATAGAACTGGAGGCTACCGACCTTCTCCAAGTGCTTTACACTGCCCAATGAATCCAGTTGGTGACTTGGAGGAAGCATGTTCTAGCTTTCACCCTCCAAGTGTTGGTGGTATTGTGTGGTACAGAGAGTGGGTGGAACTGGAGATGATGTTGGCCAGAAAAATAATTAAGATTTATTTGTTCAAAGCACTTTTTTGTATGAGCCAGAAGTGTTCGCTGTCCAGTTGACATGCCTTTTTTACAGGGTGGCCAAATAACCTGTTGCCAAAATGCTGTGGTTTTCTCCAGAGCAGAGAGGCTGAGCTCCATCTGCTTGTGCTGGCAGTTTCTCCCAAATTCTGGCAAGTTCCGAACTTCAGTGAGAGATAAATCTTCCTCTATTAAGCAGGCAATTATTTCTGACTGACAGACTAAACACCGAAAACACAAGGCAAGTCTTAGTATTGTTCCAAACAATTATGATTCGTGAAGAACTCTGGTCTGAAACTGGAGGAGTCTGCTTTACTTACACGATTCAAATTCCAGCGACTCACCATACAGCGTTCATCATCTGCATATGCAGCTTGATTCACGTGGGATGCTGAACTTCCACTAGCTCGTGGTTGTCGAAATACCAGAGCTCCGTTCTCGGTATCAGCTGTTTATCACAACTGCCATATTAAATATACACTCTTCTTGAACTTTGCTTCTTTAGGGTTGAATAGTTTCATTCCACCCTGATTTAAACAGAACCAGTCCGGTTCTGTCTCACAGGACTCCTCTCAAAAAAGAACCAACCCAATTTCCCAGCACTGAGTCACTATATAGCAGAGCACATGCTGGGTCACCATAACATGCGGTTACTTTGACCCAGCACTGGGTTGTTTTTTTAACGCCATGGGATTACTGTCTGAAATGTGCTTTGTATTTATGTTATTACTGACAAATTTTTATTAAAATCCTGTCTTTATTCATATTTAAGCCTCTCTCAGCTGGTCTAGACCTACTTGCATGATTGTCCCAAACTGTGGCCCTAAGGGATTTATTTTATTTTATTTTATTTTATTATTTATTAATTTAATTTAATTTAATTTAATTTAATTTAATTTAATTTAATTTAATTTAATTTTGTTTGTTTGTTTGTTTCTTTATTTATTATTTATTTTAATTTCTTGTTTTACTTCTTAAATTATTCATGTCCGTTTTCCAGCTTGTGGACTCCCCCAATCATGCAATACCAACAACACTGGGAGGACGAAAACCAGTACCAAAGTTAACACTTAACACTCTGGTTAGTATTGTGCTGAGTGAGTGGTGGGCTAAGGGGAGGGCCATTCAACAACCCAGAAAGTGCCAGTTGTGCTCTCTTAGGCTCTCAACCATAGATGAGTGCAGCACCACTGGGGATCAAACACGCTTCCGTTGATAGGCCCAGCCTCTCTAAGGGATTTCTAATAGCATATTAGCACTACGCTGCTATGATCCTTATTCCTTTTTTCGAATCCCTGACTATCCATAAGTGTGCAAGACTGTATACGAGTGGTCACATCACATCTTGGTAGGTGGGAAACAACTTTTGCCCTTCAATGGGTTTGGCCTCCTGGGTGAACCCCGCCTTAGGCCCACAGTCAGCTGGGATTGGCTCCAGCTTCCCCGTGACCCAGAAGCGGTTTAGAAAATGGATGGAGAGATGGATGATTTAATACACTTTTTTTTTTTTACACATCTACTCTGATCATTTCCACAAGGTGGCACAAGACTTTGTTCGTCTCTTGCGTCACATTTGCAATTGAAAATCTGGTCTAAGACAGATGATTTGTGTGATTTTCCTTATGATTTATAATGCGTTTTAACAATACATGATTAAATAATGAACAGACTTACACATATAGAACTGCAATAATATTGTATAATTCGCCAAATATCGTGATCGTATCATATCGTGACCTCTGTGGAAATGTCCACCCCTATTTGTGGGGTAGTTGTGCCCTTTTTCACAATTCCACTGCTTTTCTTTGTTATTTTCGTCACCAGCACTCAGGGATATGTCCTTAGCCGTGAAGTGCGTTGACAGGCTATTCTGTAAAGGATGAGTTTCGTGTGGATTAGAGTGGTCTTGTGCAGTATGCTTTAGCACATTTAAGGCACATTTGGACACTTAATGGCAAGCGCATGCACAAAAGTGCACAGGGCGGTGGGGGGTGGCCGTGTCATTTCACTCAGGCTAAATGCTTGCTGCGCCTCTAACGACTGACCATTTGTGATAAACTCTCAGCATGAATGACACTCTTTCAGAATGATTTCTCCTGATTCTGACAGGAGAGCCGCGAGCTTTGAAATGCCTCCTTCGGCCTCATGGTTGATAAAAGCAGTTCCTGCCGCAGGTGCTGTCAGACATTCTGCGGAAATCAGATCAGCGCTGCTCGAGTTGCGCCTCTCAGAAGATAAGGAGAGTGCTGTTGGAAAAAAAAAAAAGAAGCCCATGTCGTTATCAGACCGGTCATGCACTCCCGCCACACCCCCACTTAAGCATGGCTCCTTGATACTCTGGGCATTTTGTTGCATCACAGCCTCTCTGGGATTTTTCAGCAGTTGGCGCAGCTGTCTAAGCGTTGGCCCTATCATCGGGAGATTGCAAGCTTGATCCCCGGTGGTGCCGCAACCATCCATGGCCGGGAATCCAGGGAAACACAATTGGCCTTGCTCTCTATGTGGGCAAGATTGCCCTCCACCTCCCTCATCACACAAGCATGATGCTGTGGGCCCAGAATAATTTATCTACATTTATATCTGTGTTGTCCTTTGTCCAGCTCCACTTATTATATACATGTACTTTGTAGATGACAATGAACAGACTGTAGTCTACCTGTTTCCTTGTGTCCCCTTTACCCCATTCATCAATGGTCAGGACCCCAATCAATGGGGGTATTATTTGGGTGGTGGATCCCACTAGCTATCACTTTAAAAGCCATTTATAAACTGTATTTGAATGAGATTTCCACAGTTAAAGGTTATTATGTTTTTGTTATAGTAGCATGAAAATCATGGCAGCATCATAAGCTTTACTGTGTAACTACCACAGATGATTTGGAGGCATTGTTAACATCAGCTTTAACAAATATTTGATCTATCCGTCTCACTGTCTGGCCTTGCGTACGTATTGTTGAGCTTTGGGCTTAGTTTTTGAACTGTATTGCCCATTATAGACATGTGCTTTGTAATAGGGAGTCAATGATTTGGTCACTTGTACTGCATTGTCCAATCGGAATTAAGGACCAACCAATACATAATTTTATAGATAAAATCAGGCAGAATCAACAATTTAGGGTTATCAGTGTAAATTTTAAAAGGATACATTTTTGGCTTGATTTAGGTTATTATCAACAGACAGCTCTAATATTAGAAATCATAGCTGTCCAAAGAAACACATGTTTTTTTTTATTATTTTACAACATTATTTGACAGCAGTAGCCACCTTGTATATTGCCTGAGATTTTTACACTGTACGAACAAATAGAAATGGCCCAAAATGACAGAAAATGAACAGGTCGCCGTTTTGGAGAAATTTATTTGGACAATAATTATTTACAGTTTTTAATTATTTTTGCTCCCCAAGTATTTGCAAAATGGTAATGTGTTGAATGTTTTGTCATTTTGGACCATTTCTATTTGAGAGGAAGTGAATTGTAATTGTGAACACAATTATTTACAAAACAAATGCACCACAGTGAAATTCAAAAGAGGTTATTTTTCACTGTGAACACACAACAGCAATGAAATGACCTCTGCTTTTAGCCCATCCATGTAGGGGCAGTGGGCAGCCATGGGGAGAGCAGCGCTTGGGGATAGTACCTTGCTCACAGGTACCTCAGTGGTACTTGTACTGGTGTACTTGGGATTTGAACCGGCGACCTTCAGGTCAAATGTGACCTCTGCATTTAACCTATCATCAGCTATTAACAGCGCCAGTGTAGCAGGACTGTACCTTGCTCAAGGGAGCCTCAGTGGTACCCGGGCCGGGACTAGAACATGCAACCTTGTGTTCACAGAGGCAAGGTCTTAACCACTAGACCAGTGTGAAAGTCTCAGGCGGCTTTTGTGGTGAAATGATGTAGAAAATGTAAAAAAAGCAAAAAAAAACAAATAGAAATGGTCCAAAATGACCAATATTATCAGTTATTGGAATTTGTAGCTCCCTAAACCTGACACTGGCATCAGGGAGAAATTGTACATATGAGCCGTGCCCTGGTTGGTGCGACACTGATGTTCTTTTCGATCTTGATCTTGATGGGACGGACCATTTCAAGCAAGAAGCAAAAGTGAGATTTCGCTTTATTTCTACTCGTCCTTCTCAGAGTCAGCATGTACGGATGATGTTTTGTCCATGCAGTATTTGCAGCTTTGTTCCCTGGAGAAGCATGATAGGATGCCGCTGATGTCATTTCATCTAATCTCTCTTGGTCAGGTCAGGACTGAATCACTTAGAAAAAGCTCTTTCTCCGTCTTCTGAATCAGTGGAACCGCATTTGATCTTGCAGCTGTCAAGTGCAAGACTGTTCCCTCTCAGAACGGCTCTCGTCTAGGAGAGAATGTTCCAGATGTCTTTGATGCTAAGTGCTCGCCTTTTGGTTCAAAGACAAAAATGCTGCAGCGCTGGAGGCACTGTATGTATGTGTTTGTGTGTTTGTGTGTGTGTGTGTGTGTGTGTGTGTTTGTGTGTTAAAGGAATGGAGCTATGTCCTTTCCATCACACCTATTACAAGGACCATTGAGTTTGCACCATTTCTTGGTCTATTTGCACATGTGTAGGGATGGGTTTATCTGCCTCCCCATGTGTGTGTTTCCTAACCCTGTGCTCCCCTCCAGTCATCCCCTTCCCTTCCACAGAGCAAGAGACTAAACATGGAGGAACCACAGCAGGTGCACCACTCATCAGAAGTTCAGAAAAGCTCCTCACATCCAACAGCACTACAAAGAAACACAGTGTGACTGCAATAAGCCGCCCTAACGGGTGTAGCCTCTGCTGGCTACGCGCTCTCCAGATGGCTTCGGGAAAAACAGGATTGGCGATATTATTGCAGCGAAGCTGTAGAATTCAGAATGACCTTTATTCCATTCTGAGGGAACCGAAATGGTTAAAGGAATAGCTCAATCGAACTGAGGTCGCCAGCAATGATGAACACAGTGTTCACGCAGAGTTGAACCAGTGGGGACTCTGCAGACCCTGAACTGACTACAAAAAGGGTGTTTTGACAGTTTGAAAAGATTTCAGTAAGCGGTATATTCTTCTACTTCCCTGTATTATAATAGTTATTTTGGTTTTCCTTCTATTATTTTCACTTTTTTACTATTTATTCTACTTTTATTACCTTATTAGTATTATTTATGTTACTGTGCAATTTTGAGGAGGCTTAGAGTCCAAGAATTTCATCACTGGTAATGTGGCATTGGAGGCCTAGTGGTTAGGACATTGCCTTTGGGACCTGAAGGTTGCAGGTTCAAGTCCTGACCTGGGCACTACTAAGGTACTGCTCCACGTCTTGGAAGTCGCTTTGGATAAAAGCGTCATCCAAATGCATAAAATGTAAATGTGATGTGATGCAATGTTTCATTGGTACCTGTAAATGACAATAAGCTTGAACTTGGATTTCAGGGGTTGGTAAAGTAGAAACAAACTGTAGTAGCCGTGCAAAGAAACCAATACTCAGTTGGTTCATCGATGTGTCAAGGCTATATATACAGTACTGTGCAAGTCTTAGACCCCTAGGTTAATAGTTTAAAGCCATTTATCTGAGCAGGGAGATTATTTCAACAGCAAAAACAAAAGTAAACATTAGAATCATGAGCACAAAGAGTGAAAGAATGAAGATCTGTAGTAGCTGATGTTGTGTGAGCTGTTTAGAAGACCTCCAGTCATTGCATGGATGTGTGTGAAGCTCCTTTAGCACCCGATCTCCATTACACCACTTGGTCCCAACTAAAACATTTGGTTATTAGTCACTGTAACAATTTTTTCCCTCATATTTTCCAGCACTGGTGCCTTTCTGTGTGGAGTTTGCAAGCTCTCCCCGTGTTGGTGTGTGTTTCCTATGGGTGCTCTGGTTTCCTCCCACTGTCCAAAGGCATGCAGTTCAGGTTGATTGGACTCTCTAAATTGCCTGTAGGAGTGAGTGTGTGTGTGTGAATGATTGTCTGCCTATGTGTTGCCCTGTGATGGGTTCACCCACCTGTCCTGGGTGAACCCTGCCTTAGTCCCGTAGTCAGCTGGGATTGGCTCCAGCTCCCCTGCGACCCGAAATGGAAGAAGCGGTTTAGAGAATGGATGGATGGATGGATGGATGGATGGATGGATTTTCCCACACTGGTTCTCACTAGTAGTTCTTTGTAAACTCATCATGTATTGGCCTTCATCATTTAAAGGGAGCATTTATATGGCAGTCCTCATGTGATGTTGGAGAGAAGTGTGTAAGGGAGGAATGAGAGAATCAGCACCAGAAGAGTGGATGTGCTGTCCTCATGCCGAAAACTCATCAAATTGACACTGCCCGCCTCCCTAATGTCCACTGCAGCAAGACGGTCACCCAGCCGAACCCGAATGCGGGTCGATTTCCGAGTATTCTGAGTTAATGAACTTCCAGTGCTGCGTTCAGCCCACCAATTTTCTCCAGCACGCTTCGCTTATGAGCATCAATGGAAATAGATAGCTTCCCACCTGCCTGTGACAGCCTTATTAATGGAGCTAGTTGTTCCACGTCTCCACTATGCACTGGACTATTAAAACACTCTTTCTTTCTCTTTCTCTCCTTATTCACCCCCGCACCGTTTCCTCTGTGCATGGTTAAGGGGATCTCTGCATTTTGAATGGACCACAAATCATCTGCTTTGGCAGAGGATGAGTGCGTGCTGTGCATTCACATGGCATATTTGCTGTTCATCCTCAGCATGAATGGCTTCATATGCAGCATTAAATGGAAGCTGCGTAGAATTTATTACGGTGGCTTTTTTAAAGGGAACTTTTGAGGTTTGTTTAAGTGGAGATTTAGATGCTTAAATGTACAGCATTGGGAAAAAAGAATCCTGATTTTCCTTTATTTTTGCATATTTGCCACACTACCCGGTTTTAGATCTTCATATGAAATGTAATATAAGTCAAGGAGAACATGACAGAACACAAACCACATTTATAAAACCGATTGTTTAATGTTTGAAGCGAAAAAAAGCTTTTTAAAGTGACTATTTGTCATTGTGAACACGCTCAAGCACCACGACGAAATGCAAGTTCTGCATTTAACCCATCACACATGCACACGTGGAGCACAGGCAGCTACCAACAGTGCCTGGGGAGCAGTGTAGCGGGACGGTACCTTCCATAATGATCCCTCGTCAGGACTTGAAACTGTGACCTTCAGGTCCCAAGGGCAATGTCCTAACCACTATGCCTCCACTGCCCCAATTGTTGCAGCACCTATGTCACCCATGTGAAAAATACATACCCCCTAAACTTATGAACTGGTGTCTGCAACCATTTGCTTCCTCTAACTGGAGATCAGTCCCTCACATCATTGCAGAGGAATTTTTTGCCCACACTTCTTCCCACAAGCGTAGGACCTGTCACTGTAAAAGGGGGGCTCCCGTATTAATACCCTTGATTTCTTCTTTCATGTAGACTTGTTCCCTGTTTGAATGCATTTGTTCATTTTGTGCATCTCTCTCTCCCTATAGGTGTGGTCCAGTTTGCACCCGGAGTGTGAATATATATTCCAGCTGGAGAGAGAGGAGCAGCGATGTCTGAGAGAAATAGCTCAACACGCAAACCTCAGCACCACAGGTCAGACAATTTCCAGATGCAGCTTTAGAAGTAATCATACACTGTTTACCACGGATCTACAGCTCTGACCTCAGGGACAATTTGATTCAAATACGATACTTTAGGAAACGATTCAATTTGCTCAAGTAATTTCAATATTTGGCCACAATTCAGGCCTCAAACTTAACCAAACCAATTGACTGATTTTTTTAAGTTTTAAAATAAGCTGTTCTCCTTCATGCAGGCTGAGCTGCAGTGTTAGCAGCAGTGTGTTCCTTCATGAGAACTGAACAACACATGCTATGTTTCACAGTTCCTGCATTGGTGGTATTGTCTGACTAGCAGAGAGAAGAGTCCTAGATAGTGGGTGTACATGAGGAGAAGATTCAGAAAAATAATATATTTTTAGAATTTTAGATTGGGCATATATATATATATATGTGTGTGTGTGTGTGTGTGTGTGCGTGTGTGTGTGTTTGTGTGTGTGTATGTGTGTGTGTGCGTGTGTGTGTGCTTGTGTGTGTGTGTGTGTGTGTGTTTGTGTGTGTGTAAGTGTGTGTGCCTGTGTGTGTGTGTTTG